>JAJKFI010035511.1:0-29092 GCA_029204185.1 Lerista edwardsae | reverse complement strand
TTGTTGTTGTTGTTGTTGTTGTTGTTGTTGTTGTTGTTGTTGTTGTTGTTGTTGTTGTTGTTGTTAGTTTTATCTGATTTTAATGTTTATAATTTTAATATTGTAAGCTGCCTTGGGTGCCCTTGGGACAGAAAGGCGGGGTAAAAATTCATTCATTCATGTATTCAGAGGCGGATCTAAGGGGGGGGGGGAATCTGTAAATTTTGCAAGAAGCCTTACCCTGTCATGTAACTCCCTTGCTGCTGTAGCCAGTAAGCAACGCCAAGATGTCGCTGTTCCCTGTGAGGATTGGCTAGAACGGTGCAAGAGAGGTGTGTTTTCTACTGCAAGGTAAGGCTTCTTGCAAAACTTACAGATTTGCCCCCCCTTAGATCCGCCTCTGCATGTATTTATTACACACACACACACACACACACACACACAGAGAGAGAGAGAGAGAGAGAGAGAGAGAGAGAGAGAGAGAGAACACCCATATGCTTGTTGTTGTTCAGTCGCTAAGTCGTGTCCGACTCTTCGCGACCCCATGGACCACAGCACGCCAGGCCTCCCTGTCCTCCACTAGCTTCCTGAGTTCGCCCAATTTCATATTCATTGCTTCGGTGACACTATCTAACCATCTCATCCTCTGTCGCCCCCTTCTCCTTTTGCCTTCAATCTTTCCCAGCATGAGGGTCTTTTCTAAAGAGTCCTCTCTTCTCATCAGGTGGCCAAAGTATTGGAGCTTCAGCTTCAGCATTTGTCCTTCCAGGGAGCAATCAGGCTTGGCTTCCTGGAGAATTGACCGATTGGATCTCTTTGCAGTCCAGGGGACTCTCAAGAGTCTTCTCCAACACCATAATTCAAAAGCATCGATTCTTCGACGCTCTGCCTTTCTTATGGTCCAGCTCTCACAGCCATACATGGCTACTGGGAAAACCATCGCTTTGACTATGCGAACCTTTGTTGGCAGGGTGATGTCTCGGCTTTTGATTAAGCTATCTAGGTTCACCATAGCTTTCTTCCCAAGAAGTAAACGTCTTTTAATTTCATGGCTGCAGTCACCATCTGCGGTGATCTTGGAGCCCAGGAAAATAAAGTCTGTCACTGCTTCCATTTCTTCCCCTTCTGTTTGCCAGGAAGTGATGGGAGTGGTTGCCATGATCTTAGTCTTTTTAATGTTGAGCTTCAAGCCAATTTTGGCACTTTCCTCTTTCACCCTCATCAAAAGGTTCTTTAGGTCTTCCTCACTTTCTGCCAGTAGAGTGGTATCGTCTGCATATCTGAGGTTGTTGATGTTTCTCCCAGCAATCTTGATTCCAGCTTGTGAGTCATCCAGCCCTGCCTTCCTCATGATGTACTCTGCGTATAAGTTAAATAAGCAGGGTGACAATATACAGCCTTGTCGTACTCCTTTCCCAATTTTAAACCAGTCGGTTGTTCCATGTCCAGTTCTAACTGTTGCTTCCTGACCCGCATAAAGGTTTCTCAGAAGGCAGATCAGGTGGTCTGGAACTCCCATCTCTTCAAGAACTTGCCACAGTTTGTTGTGATCCACACAATCAAAGGCTTTAGCATAATCAATGAAGCAGAGGTAGATGTTTTTCTGGAACTCTCTTGCTTTCTCCATGATCCAGCGAAGGTTGGCAATTTGATCTCTAGTTCCTCTGCCTCTTCGGAAACCAGCTTGTACATCTGGTAGTTCTCGATTCACATACTGCTGAAGCCGAGCTTGTAGGATTTTGAGCATGACCTTGCTAGCATGTGAAATGAGTGCAATGGTGCGGTAATTCGAGCAATCTTTGGCATTGCCCTTCTTTGGGATTGGAATGTAAACTGATCTTTTCCAGTCTTGTGGCCACTGTTGGGTTTTCCAAATTTGCTGGCATATGGAGAGCAGCACTTGGACAGCATCATCTTTTAAGATTTTGAGTAATTCCGCTGGAATGCTGTCACCTCCACTAGCTTTGTTGTTAGTGAGGCTTTCTAAAGCCCACTTGACTTCACTCTCCAGGATGTCAGGTTCGAGCTCAGTGACTGTACCACTGTGGTTATCAGGAACATTTAGATCGGCCTTATAGAGTTCCTCTGTGTATTCTTGCCACCTCTTCTGAATCTCATCTGCTTCTGTTAGGTCCTTGCCATTTTTGTCCTTTATTGTGCCTACCTTAGCATGAAATTGTCCTTTGACATCTCCAATTTTCTTGAAAAGATCTCTAGTCCTCCCCATTCTGTTGTTTTCCTCTATTTCTTTGCATTGCTCATTTAGAAAGGCCTTCCTATCTCTCCTTGCTGTTCTCTGGAAATCTGCATTCAGTTGGGTATATCTTTTCCTTTCTCCCTTGCTTTTGGCTTCTCTCCTTTCCTCAGCTATTTGTAAAGCCTCGTCAGACAGCCACTTTGCCTTCTTGCATTTCTTCCTCTTTGGGATGGTTTTAGTTGCTGCCTCCTGTACAATGTTACAGACCTCCGTCCAAAGTTCTTCAGGCACTCTGTCTACCAAATCTAAGCCCCTAAATCTATTTGTCACCTCCACTGTATATTCGTAGGGGATCTGATTTAGGTCATACGTGGAGGGCCTAGCGGTTTTCCCTACTTTTTTCAGTTTAAGCCTGAATTTGGCAAGAAGAAGCTGATGATCTGAGCCACAGTCAGCTCCAGGTCTTGTTTTGACTGCCTGTATGGAACTTTTCCATCTTTGGCTGCAAAGAATGTAATCAATCTGATTTCGATGTAGACCATCTGGTGAAGTCCATGTGTACAGTCGCCGTTTGTGTTGCTGGAAAAGGGTGTTTGCTATGACTAATGTGTTCTCCTGACAGAACTCTATCAGTCTTTGCCCTGCTTCATTTTGTACTCCAAGACCAAACTTGCCTGTTATTCCTCTTACCTCTTGACTGCCTACTTTAGCATTCCAATCCCCTATGATGAGAAGGACATCTTTTTTGGGTGTTAATTCTAGAAGCTGTTCTAGGTCTTCGTAGAAGCGGTCAACCCATATGCTTAATTTCACCCTAATGCAGGGTTTCCCAAACTGTGACCCATGGCATAGAAAGCAGCCAGGGGAGACTCAGAATCCTTGCAAAACAAAACAAAACCCTTCTGCCCTATACAATGTATAGGATTGTGGCCCTAATGGGGAGCTGCAGCCAATGGCCCAGTAGGTCAAGGGAGCCGCCAGTCAAAAAAGTTTGGGAATCACTGCTCTAATGCCATGCCCCACTCCAGGTTCAGTGCCAGCTCGGTGGAGGTCCACAGGCACAAGCCCTGTTGTGGGGCCTTCTTTATACCCACACATGTGCCATCGGACATGCTCAGGAAGGCAGAAAGCCAACAGAAAATTCTTCTTTGCACCATAGTTTTGCAATTGCTGGGGGGCCAAGGCCCAAGATGGCTGGGGAGGAGTGCTGCATACTGCCGCTCACTGCAGAGTGTAAGGGAGGGCACTCCTCCACTGCAGTAGCGGCCTTCTCCTCCATTGCCAGTAGGTGTCCTTCGGCTTACCAAGCAACTGGGAGAGGAACAACCCTGTGGCAGTCCTCCTCCATTCCTGGGCTGGTCTAATAAACTCCCAGATGCCTCAGCCCCCACCACCAGCACTAGTGTGGCACATCCAGGTGTCTTAAATTGGCTGGTGCCAGAAGGGACAAGGCCTACTCAGCTGCTGCTCCCTTCCCTATTACCCAGTTCGCCACAGAATGCTTACTGGGCAATGGGGGAGGGAAGCAACATTCATGTGGAGCATGGCTGGGTGTGGGCCTTGGCAGCAGCTTGGGCCCTGGACCTATGCCTGACCGGGCCTAACTTGTCCTGCTCTTTCCTGAACGTCCCATGGTCCAAATCCAGCCCAAGTAACCAGTGATGTCATTCAGGGGGAATGGAGCAGAACAGGCGTTCCGGATCCTAACGGGCTCTGTGGCTGGTTCCGGGTTCCCGACAAGTGCCAATCAAAAGTGAGTTCCTGTTCCTAAATCATTTGAATGACACCACTGCAAGTAACCCATACACTGTCTCTTACATACACAAAAAAGCAGTCTACAAGTTGCTCACAACAGTCTTTGAGCCGCTTGTGAAACACGGAGCATGGTCAGAAATGTCCAGTGGACATATGTGAGCAGTCTACAAGTTGCTCACAACAGTCTTTGAGCGGCTTGTGAAACACGGAGCATGGTCAGAAATGTCCAGTGGACATATGTGAGCCCACCTGACTCCTCCCTTCAACCAAAACTTGCTTCAAGGATTTTTAAAAAGTGCATTGAGAGGCATTGATAGCATCTCCCCCATTAAAACTCACAGGTTTATTGTGTGCTCCACCACAGAGTATGCTGTTTTAATTAGCAAGATGGATTTCGGAGTTGATATGTTCTGTTGTGCTATAATTCCTGCCTTTACAGTAATTTTCTCCTGCTTTTCACACTATAATGTGCTATAAATCCTACTTAGGCTGCTTCACTGGTCTGCTGATACTCTGAGTCAATCTTTCAGGCCTTCCGTTGCTATGGCAACCTCCCGCCATCCTCCTGCTTTCCGGAATATGATACAGTCTCCTGGGAAAATGGCTATGAACTTGAGGATCACAGAGATTTCAGTCCCCCATGCTTGAATCTGGTCCCGTCTACCTTAAATAAAATAAATAAAAATAAAAATCCACTGGCTTAAAATCTCCACCTGTCCTGAGCTCTTTTTGTGCTGCTAGTGTATGTGTTGCATATGAAGAAAAAGAAAAGTCTGCTCCAAGATCAGACTTCCTTTCAACCTTCTTGAAAGAGAAAGCCTGAAAAATAATGTAGACTTAGCTGGTTTTAATGCCTAAACTAACCAGGCACAATTGGAGCGGCTTCTCCTCCCACCCATTCCATTTTGTTTCCATTTTCTTTCTTTCTTTCCCTAATCTTGTCTTCTCACACATTCATGGTCCCAGAATGTTCATTTCACAATTCGGGCTTATTAATACATATCCTCATTCTTAATCCCCCTCAGCCTACCTTCCTCTTTTCTCTCACAGCTTTTAGTCACACCATTTTCGGCCTTATCTTTCTCCCCTCTCCATCATTTCCCCCTCCACCCCTCATTTCACTCAGTATGCCTACTTCTTTCTCCACCTCCTTTCTTTTTCATACACAAACTCAGTAAGTAAAACCAACAGGGGAAATTATCACATTGGACACCTTGGGGTCATATATCAGCTCCTCCTGCCTCCCTAGGTTAACAACCACATTTCACTGACTGACAGCGCAGTCCTACCTTGAGCGTAGCGTTTACGCGGGGGCACCAATCAAAACCGTGTGTCAGCACTAGCGCTCTCAGGCCTCCCCTGCGTCGGCCGAGGCAGCTAGCGCTGGGGGGAAGGCGGGATGCGGGCGGGATGGGAAGTGGCCATATGGCCACTTCCTAAGCCCCTTCGGGAGGCCATGCAGCCCCAATTCGGGCCACATGGTCTTCTCGGATCTGCGCCCACTTTTTAGTGGATCTGCACCCACTTTTTTTTCAGATCCGAGGAGCACATAGGGGAGGCTGGAGCATCCCCTACGATAAGGGAGCGCATACTCCCTTGCTGCGGGGAGGCTCCAGCCTCCCCCCACCCAGCGTTGGATATGGCGCTGGCCAGCCGGCCTTGCCATTCCAGTGCTGGGTAGGATTGCACCCTTAAATGAAGGTGCAATCCTAAAATGGAGTAAGTCCGGCCCTGTTAGGCCGGCAAGGTTTGGCCAGCGCAAGGGCCACCATAAAGAGCATTTGGACCATTCTCAGAATCAGGGAGGATGATGCACATCTGTGTGCTGGCCTCTCTGACTCCAAGTGTGTTCCAAATATACTTTACAGTGTCCCTTGTGTCAGCCAAACTTTGTTGGCTTAACTGTGCCGGCCTAACTCCAGGTTAGGATTCTGCCTTTAATTAAGTTTCAGTTGTTGAAAAGTAAAGGGATATTGTGTGTGTGTGTGTGTGTGTGTGTGTGTGTGTGTGTGTGTGTGTGTGTGTGTGTGTTCCCTTAGATTTTTTTCCCCTGTTTGTCACATTCTGAATTATTTATAACTCAGTTAAAAAAAAGTATCAATCTTTGCCTTCAAGTCAAAGGAAGTCAAAACAAAACAAGAAAATCAAAGCTGATTTACTCCATATCAAGTTCACATTTCCATTCATACAAGGCAATAATATTTCTTACAAATACGAGTCTCCATACATGAAAGCTTAACTCCTATGATATCTGTGCACTAAGCTGACATCTGTGAGCTCCTGAGTATTTGAACGCAAAAAGCAGATTAAAGATCTTGCAGCCTACATTGAACCAGAGGTTCTATATAGTCATCATGGTGAACAGCCATTGATAGACCAATCCTCCCTGAATGTATGTAGTTTCTCTTTAAAGTCATTTACGGTGCAATCCTAAACTGGAGTTAAGTCGGCACAGTAAGGCCAGCAAAGTTTGGCTGACCCAAATACCATAAAGTATATTTGGACCACTCTCGGAGTCAGAGAGGCCAGCACACAGATGTGTGCCATCCCCCCTGACTCCAAGAGTGGTCCAAACGCACTTCATGGTGGACCTTGTGCCAGGCAAACTTTGCTGGCCTAACTGTGCCGGCCTAACTCCAGGTTGGGATTGCGTCCTTAGTCTAATAGTTATCACCACATCTTGGGGCATTAAATTCCATAAATGCACTATGCATTGGAGGTTATGCTCATGGGCTGGATCCTGACCCCTATCCCCGGCCCATTCAGCCCTACATGGCACTCCTGGAGTTGCATCAGGAATTTTGCTGGCGCAGCTCTGAGCAGCCCCATGGGGTGTCTGGTGCTTTACTTGGATAAGGCGCAGGCCAGTCAGCCTGCCTATTCCTGCCCTGGTTAAGATTGTGCCCTGAATGAATCAAATTCAGGCAGTTGGATCAAAAAACAGTGGGGGTTCAAAAAACAGGCTCTCTGGAGATTGCAGATCCGGTGAGGAAAACGAAGGAGTGATCTAATTGGGGGCTGAGGAGAATGACAGACATCGGATGCTACTGGAGCAGTGGAAAACACTCATTAACAAGGAAGTGCTGGGGAGGCGAAGAAGGGAAGTTGTAACGTGTGCAATTCCTCTTCCAAGAGTCAGAACATGGTGCATAAAAAACAGCCATGGAATCCAATATCACAGCTTTGGATTAACTGCGAATGCCAAAGATAGAACAACTGGAAAAGCAATCGGGCAGTGCAATCCTAGAGGGGGCGGAGCGATGACGCACCATCGTTGCGTTGGCGCTCCATCATCAGCACTGACGTGGTAGCGCCTAGCAGCAACCCCGCGTCAGTGCTAAAGCAACAGGACCGGCGCTGCTGGCAGCGCCGGTCCTGTTGCGCCTGCGCAGCGCTTCCCTCCGTTGGCCAAAGCCAGCCGGCGCGAGGGATTCTCTGTCCCATATCAGGACAGGGATTGGTGGGAGGGGGGAGGCGGGAGGGAGGACTTGGCCGGGACCTGGGCGGACTTGGGAAGTGCATCCTAAGTCCATCACCGAGGCTGCGCAGTCTCTTCGAATCTGCGCCCGCTCTTTAGTGGGCGCAGATCCGAGGACCACATAGGGGAGGCTCCAGCGCATGCTCCCTTGCTGTGGGGAGGCTCCAGCCTCTCCTAAACAGCATCGGATATGGCACTGGCCCGTCGGCCTCGCCAATCTGGCGCTGTTTAGGATTGTGCCCTAAGTCTCAGACAATTAAAAAAAATGGCTGTTACAGAAATACTGCTCTGATATATTATTTTATTTCAGAGAGGAGCACTTTATTTCAGAGGAGTCACACTGAAATATCAGTTATGTGTTGTGTACACACCATTTTGTTACAATGGGCCTCCTGGAGAGGGGGAAAAAGCTGATATATCATTGAATAGCAAAGCATAGCAGGGAAGCTGTGCCTTACTGAGCATAAAGAAAAGTATCATCAGTTCACATCCAAAGTTGATGCTTAAGCCAAAACCGTGTATAGCTGAAACTCTCTTAAATCCAATAAATACACACCGTCCCTAACAGAGACAACCCAAAGGAACTGCAGTTTCATTCTGTCATTTCATGCCTAGTCCTGGGCATAAACAGAGCAAGTCAAAAAATGAACAGAATTACCTGTACTATTTATGTTGTTTTTCACTGTCTTTTTTGGGAGTGGGGAGCAAGTAAAGCTGAATTCGTGTAAGTTGATGGTGCATAAATGTATAAGATGGCTGACCGTAGAAACTAATTAAGGGTGCAATCTGAACCAACGTTCCAGCACGGGGATAAGAGAACAAATATTCTGTTCCTTGAGGAGGCCTCCATGACTACGACTCCACTGCAGGACGCAGCACATGCCCCATTGGCACAGCTAGGTCAGTGCTGGACCGTTGTGCCCTGAACACATCTCTGGAAGGGTATTTTTAAAATGATCCATCTGAAAACAGCATTTTGCATTTCTTTGAGGATGTCCACTTTAGGCTTCCACATGAATCTTCATCCTGTTGAATCACACACTCAATTTCAAGGCTCTTGCTGTTTTCTGGACTCAGTTCACAAAGCCTGAAACCAGAGACGGACGAAGCCCCGAACGCGCCCGGGGCAGGGCAACATAACCACGCCCCCAGCGCTTCGCCCTACCCCTGTGCGTCACCCTGCCACGCCTCCCTGCACCCGGAATAGCTCCATAATGGAGCGAAACAGAAGCAAGGGAGAGCGGGCGGGCCAAAAAGCGAGCGGGTTCTTCCGTGCAATGGCACCCCGCTGCTGCCGGCACCCATGGCTCCCACCACCCCTTGCTACACCCTTCCTCCGCCCCTGCCTGAACCTTAAGAAGCTTGGATCACATGGCCTCTATTTGTATCCCAAAAGAAGGCTGCTCAGCTCTTTAATTCCTGACAATTATAGGGCGAGCCACCTGTTCACGATGGCTAAAAACAAAAGGTTGGTCATATGAAAGGAATTCTGAACAGAACACGTATCAGCCCGGCCAAATTTAATTATTGCTCTGATGGCACCATTTGCTCTTGCTGCAGAAATCCATGAACATATTGCAAAATCCATGAAAAATGTTCTGAAAAATAGATTCATGTTCATTTTCTTACAGGTTTCTAAACCAATGGCTTCTAAACTCTCTCCCATGAATTCAAGGTTGACTGAATTCAAGAATTCAAGATGGCTTGGAAGGAAAGGAAAACATTTCTCAATACCCACCCACAGCAACTGTTTGTCGGTGGGACAGATGTGTATAAAGTTGTGCCATAAGGTGATATTGGGGCAGGGGGCACTGGTTGCAGGGGAGGGTGCAGCGGGCAGGAAAAAGCAGTGCACGTTTCAACTGCCCAGGGGCGTAGCTGATGGAAGTGTTTCCCAGTGCAGAGGGCAATATGACAGTTATAGGACAGTTATATTTTCATTTTCTGGTTTTGGGGCCATAAATTTTGTAAATATGTTATACTCTGGTTTGTTTCATTGCATTCTGCATTAAATTACCTTTCCAATGAAATATAACTTGATAGTATTATTCATAATTACCAGGGTATTCACAATTTTGGCCACTGGTATCAAGCTCAGCTTGTTGCCCCCCTAAAGATTGTTGTCCAGTGCAATTGGCACCCCCCTGCTCCACTGTAGCTATGCCCCTGCAACTTCCTGTCCACCCTTCTTCACGTCCAGTATGCCCCAGCAGGCAACCGTGCGTTCTTCTTTGCTCCCGGAGCCAGGGAGTGAGGGGAATGCACCATTTGGGGGGAGGGGGTGGCAGCTGCTGCAGGAGCCCACATGCTCCCCCACTTTGTGACATCATGACATCATAATATGTGACATCATAATGTCATGCAGCATACTTGGGGCATGGAAAACAATCCAGTATGCCTCTGAAGTGGGATCCCAGCATTTGCAGCCAGTACTTGACGCTTTTGTAAGAACTTTTGCCACCTGAATGTCACATGGTTGTTATCTGGAAAAAATTGCGCTTGGTTGGCTATCTCCCACTTAATGTGGCAATTCAATAAGCTAGCTCTTTTCTGGTTACTGCTGCCTCAAATATAAATGCTAGCTCTTTTTTCCAACCCAACTAGATCATGCCTGGTTCAGTGGGAATGTTTTAGGCTTTCACATGCTATCTAACAAATGGATGATGCGTTAGGAATTACTGTGCCTCTGCTGCTTAATGTGAATGCTTGGCTTTTGCCCGTTTTTAAATTTTATTGTTAGTGCCAGTAATAATACTTAGCACTTATGGGGCATGTTATGTTCACAAACATTAAGTAATTAAGAAATAAAATGAACAATGGCTAAGACACAATCCTAACCTGGAGTTAGGCCGGCACAGTTAGGTCAGCAAAGTCTGACCAGCACAAAGGATACTGCAAAGCGTACTTGGACCACTATCGGAGTCAGGGGGGATGGCGCATGTCTGTGTGCTGGCCTCTCTGACTAGGAGAGTGGTCCACACATACTTTTCGATGTCCCTCGTGCCAGCCGAACTTTGCTGGCCTAATTGTGCCGGCCTAACTCCAGGTTAGGATTGTGCCCTCAAGCTCTGAGAAGACTGAAATCAATTGTGTTTCTCCCCATACTATTTTTGTATAGTAATTGTAAGGTATAGAAATTGTATTTCTCCTCATACAATACAGAGTAGTCTCCCTGTATCTATGGTTGATACAGACCCAATTACTGTGCATGCCCAAAACCATGGATAGTAGCAAACCCTTACAGGGTTATAGTGGTGCTCTTATATAAAGTGGCCAAGGTAAGCAATCCTATTATCTGATGAGCTTGTCAGTCTCATACTGAGGACTCATATGACACTCATTCTCAATTGTTGGTCAACGTCAAAGATACTCAGAATAAACAGTGATTGATTTCACAATTGGCCAATCCAAGGAGACATTGCTTGGTGAACTAGGAAAAGAGCAAAGTTACCCAAGAAGTGAGCAAGAACTATTCTGAGGTGGGTCTGGCGGCCCTCTTCTGTGTCAGTGATGGAGAAGGGCCCGACAAGATGAGAAAGATGAGTGCTCATTCCTGGAATTATCAGTGTGCTCTGATGTACAGGGTGGGTCATGGACTATTTTCAACTTCATCAGTTTCCAATCTTTTTACCTCATGGAGAAGGAAAAGGATGAGCAGAGAGGTTGTGGGTGGCCGGGAACATTGTCATTTTTTTTTCTGAATATTTTTGATCCATGGATGACTGAATAGCAGAAAAGGAGTCCGCGGAGGTTGGGGGAGCTACTACAGCATGGAGTAGGAATGGGATGGAAGGAGAAAGTGGAGGTGTCTCCTTCACTTTGCTCTCGCAGCCAGAAATGGCTCTGAAGGGGAGGGGGAGGGGCCACCACACGGTGCATTCATGCACCTGAAAATCTTGCAATGGCTTGCTTTGAAAATGTAAAGAAGAATTGAGTCAAAACAATCTGTTCACAGTTTTGCAGATGTAGCAACATTCAACTCCACTCTAAAACTTGGTGAGCCAGGATAGCAGAATTGGTGTACAAAAGATTCACAGACATTTGATAATTTTGCAAAAAATAAATAAAATAAAAATTAACAGGGAATATAATAGATTGGGGGAAGGAGAAGATGTTACAGGGAAAAAGAGAACTATAAGTAAATTATGGCTATGGATATCTTCCAATACAGTCTTCTCTGCTGCTATGGAGACATGATTTCCCTCCCAATTATGGTGAATTACAGATGACCACATCAATATATTTTATTTTATTTTATTTTATTTGTATTTTATCACACACCTGCACATGAGCATAGCAATGCCAGAAAGGGCACTGGGCACAAGTGCTCCCCTGAACAGTAGTTTGCCCTCACTTGACCTCCCCACCCCCACTGCAGAATTATAATATGGAAATTAAAATAAAGCTGAAATCCTGATCATGGTTACTTGAAAATGAATGTCATCAAAATTTACTTTTGAAAATTTCTGTTTCGTATGGAAGCATTAATGTGGATGAGAGCGCAATCTTAACCTGGAGCTAGGCCAGCACAGTTAAGCCAGCAAAGTTTGGCCAGCATAAGGCAGTGATGTCATGCAGGGGGTATGCGGGGGTATGCGAGTACCGGTTTCTAGGATTATGGCTGGCCCCGCCCATTCGCCCCGCCCACTCGTTGACTCCGCCCCTGCAACGTTTGAATTTCCTGCATGTTTGAGTTGCCTGCATGTTCTCAGAGCCAGGCAGGCAGCGAGCGGAGCCTTGCCTTGCCTTGCCACTGAAAAATGAGCTGCTCTGGGGTTTTGGAACTGTTGGGTCACTTTAACATGATGCCAGGCCTCCTTAACATGTTCTGGGGGTGCTGTGGAATACTGTTGGGTCAGTTTAAAATCGTCTGAGGCCTCAAAAAGGGCTTTTTCATGTCCCTTCCTGCCACGACATCACTTCTGGCTTATGACGTCACTTCCGGTGGGCAGGTCCCGACACGTGCCAATCAAAAGTGAGTACCTGTTCTTAAATCATTTAGATGACACCACTGGCATAAGGGCCACGGTAAAGTGCATTTGGACCGTTCTCAGAGTCAGGGGGGGATGGCGCATGTCTGTGTGCTGGCCTCTCTGACTCTAAGAATGGTCCAAACATGCTTTACGGTGTCCCTTGTGCTGGCCTGTGCCAGCCTAACTCCAGGTTAGGATTGTGCCCTGAGACACACTTATTTCTGTTTCAGAAATCTCAGCTGTGGAATAAAACTCACGCGTACCCCATTCACCCAGAAATGCACTTTGCCGCCAGTTTTTTTTCCTTCCCAGTGCTACTTCTGCACATGACTGCTACCTTTGCACCATTGCCTTTTTTTTTTCACTTTGTGCCCCTTCAGGAGCACAAAAGTACTGACTGTGCATTGTACGGTGCTCACAAGAAAAATATTGTAGTCATCTGAAATCCCCACTCTTGAGCTCCCTGCTGAACTCCCAGCCAGACCTGGGATGGCCACTGTGTTGCCAGTGATGGATTTATCTGTGTTAATGCCTTGAATGTGGGGACAGCAACTCCCATTATTCATTCGGTGATGATCACATGCCAAGGGCAGGGTGTGTGATGCTCTGCCTCAGTAGAGGATTAATGGACTGGCCTTGAGAGATGAGACCAGGAACACTTAAAACGTGGTAGTGGTACAAGGCAGCTAGCTGCAGATGCTGCTGACTCTGGTCCACTTTGGAGGGGTGGAGGTAGTTGGCACATCTCTGTCAGCCTCTGCCTATGCAACAGCTTCCATGCAAAATTGATTGAGCATCATCACAGGTCAGCATTCATATATCTGACCCATAGGCACTGAATCTCAATTTCAGTGAGCCTGACCTAAAGACCTCTTTATATCTCATTAGAAAGCCTGCCGAGAGAGCAGGAATAAGTTCAGAGACCCTTATTCTGTGGCACTTCTTCACAGTGGATGGCTGTATGCAAAAAAAAAAAAATTGCAGAAACATAAATATGCACTCAGAAGAGACATTTGATCCTCCCAGGGCCACCTATCCCAGACTGGCGGGACCTAATGTGGAGCACTTACATGGGGCCCCCACTCTCCCGGTGGTCCCCCACTCACCAGGCAGCTGTGGCAAGCCCCCCCCCCCACACACAAAATGCATGGAGAAAGAGCTGGTGGTGACATGATGTCATTGACAATTACTTCCTTAAGGCCTATTTTGGGCCAACCAGTCTCAGGTGAGGGCATGCGAGCCTCCAAGAGTCAACACTCTGCTTGTCACACCACCCTCCCAGGTTGCCAGAGAGTGATCAGTCTGCCACCCCAGTGTAGGCACAATGTGATGACACAGCAGGCCACATTGCCCTGCCGGCTCTCCCCCACCCCAAGTAATTCAAGACTTATAAAATGACTAATAATTATAATGGAGAACAAGTATTTTGCTAGAACTATTCTCCAGTCCAAATTTTGGAATTGAAACCAACGCTTAAGAAAAGGAGAAAGAAAACACAATTATCCTGGACCAGAAATTAATGCTACGCAAGGAACAAATCTATAATATATTGCACTTACCTAGGCATGGATTAGCCTGGGTGACAGTCCAGTCTTATCAGCTGATAAACAGTAAGGATTCATTAGAGACTGAGGACATGAGCTGAGCAGTATACACATTCTCCCCACTCCCCTGATGGTTCAGGTAGATAAAAATAATACTGCGCTGTCTCTGTGCGATTGAAAAGAAACTGAAACGTTCTACACCTCTATCTAGGAGATTGTCTCCCCCAGCTCCATAATTACTATGCATTCCCACACAGATCTCTGTGCTAGTACAAAGATGTGGAAAATACAAATAGTGACCTTGCAAGCAGAAAATCCAGGCACAGTCAGAGGAATTTCCTCATGCAAAATTACAATATGGCACAAATCCCTCCATCTTTTCAAATATGGGGAAGGTATGACATAGTGCAGTGTTATTCAAACTGTGGATCGGGACCCACTTGGTGATTGATTGATTGATTTAGTTTATTATGGTCATGGACCAGTACAACCAACTTGGTGGGTCGCAACCTGATGTCAGGTGGGTTGCAGAAAGCTTCGAGCTGCCATCTTGGAAACCGCAGATCTTACTCTTGTTATAATCCTTTTGTGACGGTTAACAGTTTGAAATTTTAAGTGAGGGTTTTAAAAAGGTTTTGTTTTTTGTTCAATGCTTTTGCATACTATTTTGTCCTAATCTAGCTTTCTGTCAGGGATGTTTCGTGGTTGTACAATCGCTGCAGTCCAAGAATGCCAGTTTGCATTTCAGGTGTGTCATGTTATTATGTTGCACTGACAGCACTTCCTGCTTGATGATGTCACTTCCTGCTACAGCATCACTTCCAGGTTAATGACATCACTTCCGGTGGGTCCCAACACATGTGCCATTCTAAAAAGTGGCTCCCAGTCTAAAAAGTCTGAATACCACTGACCTAGTGGGTGAAAAGTTACATTTGGCTATCAAAAGTCTGCATTCAAATCACTACTGGCTCATCTGGTAGCCTTGGGGATGTAAAGATCCAGCTAACATTATTCCTACATTCTGTTGAAATTAATGGAACAAATTAGTCAGCAACTTTAGTTATGAAAACATGCAGCTCAAATGCAGTTTGGCCTCCCTTATGGAGTTATTGTAAGAATAAGCAAGATAAAACTTTGCACATTGAACATTCCTGCAGAAATGATTATTAAGAGCTGTAGGGTCTGCTCCTAGTGTTTCACCTACATATGCAGCCTGGTCTTCTCGCATAGAAAACCACCCTAAAACATTGTGGCAGAGTTAAGTGACAGGTTCCATATGCGAACAAGAAGGGATGTTGCAACATGCTCACAGATAAGACCTTGGCAGCACAGCATGTGTGGGAAGTTGCGGCACTCCCTTCCCTCACAGCACTTTTCTCTAATGGATGTCACCAGTTTGTCACTTTTCGTGAGCACTAAATGTACCCCATCTGAAGATGAGAAAATGGTTAATGCCAGCCCTGACACATGTGACATTTTTTAAAAAATAACACTGCTGAACTATGAGGCTCTCATCCTGTAGTTAGCGCCCAGGAACACTGTCAGTTTCATTCACATGGTACACAAGAGGGAAGGCTTTTTTATTTTAGCAAGAGGCATCCTGTGTGCAGGCAGGTATGGTGATGTGCACCTGGGCTATTACTGTGGAAGTAACTGTCACACTAATGCAGACAAACACCTTAGAATCCTGACCTCCCAGGAGGAAACATGCTGAAAAGAATGGGCTTGGAAGGAGTGACTCACTCACTGCTTGAAAGAATGGAAATGCACCTCGAATGCAAATGAGAACAATTAATTGCTTCTCCACTACAGCTCTGGGCCTCCATTTCTGCCTGCATTGGCTCCTTCAACTGCAGGGCTTGCTTTCCCATTGCTTCAACCTCCAAAGGCTGAGGCTGATTGCATTTGGAGTCGCACAGTCCAGGTACACAGTCAACCTGTCAGTTTCATCTTTTATGATTACCACATTCATTCTGGCCAGAAAATTTCGTCTTTGTCCACAGGAAGAAAAATAGTCAACAGGAAGCGCATGGGACATTTTTGGTCTGCTGAAAATAAATGGAATTATGCTCCCTGACCAGAGAACGCAAGTTTTGCTCACTGGAGAAGGAAAACCTAAAACAAAGTTGAAGATGAAATTTGAGGGTGCAGTCCTAACCTGGAGTTAGGCCGGCACAGTTAGGCCAGTAAAGTTTGGCCAGCACAAGAGACACCTTAACGCATGTTTGGACCACTCTCGGAGTCAGAGTGGCCAGTACACAGACATGCACCATCCTCCCTGTCTCCGAGAGTGGTCCAAATGTACTTTACGGTGGCAACTAGTTCTGACCAAACTTTGCTGGCCTAACTGTGCCAGCCTAACTCCAGGTTAGGATTGCGCTCTCAGTCACAAGAGTGTGGGGTCAGAAGACAGAGCCTTGTTATGAGCAAGGTGAAGAAGCTATCTTAAGTAGTACATCTTTCAAAGCTTGGCTTAAAATGCCTGAAGAGAAGGTGTGATGATAGGGGAAGAGCCTTCAAAATGGTTTTGGGTTCGAACTTTCTTGAGAGTTTTGAAATGGGGGGCAGCCACTCAGAAACTGCACACAAAATGCATGCTGTTATATATTGGAAGTTTTTCCCTTAGCACAAGAAGCCAGCAAGGCGAATTGGGGGATTAAGATGCACTGTAGCCTTTTCAACCCAGACAGTACATAGGCTAAGACCATACATATGTGTCACCCCAGACAGGACCAGAATGACCACTGCCAGAAGGGGTCTGCAAGGAGTGACCCCTGGAGACAAAGGGATAAAGTCGATAGAGGGATGTTCTTTTCCCTCTCAAAACACCAGAACCAGGGGGCATCCACTAAAACTGAGGGTTGGGAGAGTTAAAACAGATAAAAGGAAGTACTTTTTTACCCACCGGGTAGTTAATCTGTGGAACTCCTTGCCACAGGAGGTGGTGATGGCATCTGGTCTTGATGCCTTTAAGAGGGGATTGGACAGATTTCTGGAGGAAAGGTCCATCGTGGGCTATAGGCAATGATGGATTGTGCAACCTCCTTACAAAGGTGGTGGGCTACTGGTACCGGGTGCAAGGGAGTGGCAACAGGATGCAACAGGATCTTGTTGTTTCATGCCTCCCTGGGGCACCTGGTGGGCCGCTGTGAGATACAGGAAGCTGGACTAGATGGGCCTTTGTCCTGATCCAGCAGGGCTCTTCTTATGTTCTTATGTTCTTATGAGACACGCGGCCCTGGGAAAGGGGCCAAGCAAGGAGGTCTCGCCAACCTTGGGTGGCTGGAGGCCCTTACACCCAGGGAAGAACAGGGCCTATCCAGACCAGTGGCCAGGAGGGCAGGTGCAGGAGCCAGCCCCAGGCCTTACGCCGGTGCAGGGAACGGCATCAAGGGAAGTCTGGGAAGATCACGGGGAGGAAAGGGCAGGGCCTGGAGGTGGAGCCTGGGTCTTAAAAGGAAGCCCGGATTGGCTGGAAGGGGCAGTCTCTGGCCAGCCGGCTGGGGAAAGGATGTGCAGGGAGGCTCGCAACCACCTTACCTGTACGGGCTTTGGAGCCCCCATTTGGGGAGGCCTCTGTCGAGGGAGGCCAGGCTGTCCAGCAGGGGTCTCCCTCATGACAGGACCCCAGCAAGGGTCCTGACTGCCCCCGCATGGGCGAAGGCCTCCGGACCGAGCCGACACAGCGGGGCAAGACCCTGCCCTACAGCTGGACCTACCAGGCTACAACTCCTTGGCAAACCTACAGCCAGTGTCCAGAGCATCCTTCCGAGGCACCGTAAGTACAGCCAAGCCCCGTTGCTGCCCTCACACCTGGCTCTCACTGGGGATCTCTGCTGCCCCCCCCCCCATGACCGACGTGACAATATGCCTTCCTAGTCTCTGCCATTAACCAAAGGGCCAAGCTAAAGGAATTGTGTGTTGCTTGTATCACAAGTTTTATCTTATATTATGCTTGTAACATAAGAAGACTATGATCACTATGATCACATATGAAGACTATGATCAGACTATGACCCTGTAGAAACGCCTCTGTGCCCTGCACACAACAAAATCTAATGAAATCAATTACATAAGTAAAAGTATAAATATAAATAAGTATAAATGTTTGTTTAAAATAAAGAAGAACCCTCCTCACCCTCCCAAGCCGTTGCTGATCTGTTAAAAAAATCTCAAAATATCCAAAAAGCTGCAATCCTATTCATACTTACCATGGAGTAATCCCCATTATTATTGCAAAAGCATATACATATGGCTCTCATTATCCATGGGAGTTCTGTTCTGTAAAACCTGTGGACATGCAAATTTATGTTTTTCACCACCCCTCCCGACTTTCGGTGAGAATCAGGATTGATTTTATTGCCCTATAAAGCATTATGAGGCCTGAAGAAACTGGCTTTGCCAAAAACTGGAAGTTAATTTTTTTGCCTGTCTCAGGCATTCTGAGATCTTTAGAGGCTCATCGTGGGCTATAGGCAATGTCCATCGTGGGCTATAGGCAAGGTCCATCGTGGGCTATAGGCAATGATGGATTGTGCAACCTCCTTACAAAGGTGGTGGGCTACTGGTACCGGGTGCAAGGGAGTGGCAACAGGATGCAAGCATCTTGTTGTTTCATGCCTCCCTGGGGCGCCTGGTGGGCCGCTGTGAGATACAGGAAGCTGGACTAGATGGGCCTTTGGCCTGATCCAGCAGGGCTCTTCTTATGTTCTTATGTTCTTATCATGGGAAGCTAGACTAGATGGCCTGATTTAGCCGGGCTCTTCTTGTGTTCTTTTATGTTCCTGCTTATTCTCCTCTGGCCTGCTAGAACAGACAGAATGGGTGGAGCATGTTGGGAGTGCTCCAAACATGCGCTGTCCATCCAGGTTGAATGGAGATCAAGCAGGAAGTGGCAGCAGCAGCTGGCCCAAATGACGAAGGAGGCTGATCCTTCTTCTTCTTACCTGCCTGGCCTTCTTGTTGGGCAGGCATGAAGGTTGAGCCTCGCAACTCAGATCTGAATGCTTAAAGAAGTGGGCAATCAGAACAGGATCTCCTTGATGCAGCTCTGCCACCAAGATGGCTCACCTTTAAGAACATAAGAACATAAGAAGAGCCCCACTGGATCAGGCCAAAGGCCCATCTAGTCCCATCTATCTCACAGTGGCCCACCAGGTGCCTCAGGGAGCACATGAGACAACAAGATGCCTGCATCCTGCTGCCACTCCCTTGCACCTGGCATTCTGAAGTAGCCTATTATTAACGTAAGGAGGTTGCCCAACCCATCATGGCCTATAGCCCACGATGGACTTTTCCTCCAGAAATCTGTCCAGTCCCCTTTTAAAGGCATCTAGGCCAGATGCCAAAATACCAGATGACAGATACCTCTGCAGCACAGGAGGAAGAGGTGGGCTGCCACTGACCAAGTGAGAAGAGATCAGAGTGCCTATTGAAGTAGCAGGGTGGATGGAAGGCAGATGTAGGGACAGGGCACCCCCTTGTCAGATTGCTGCTTCCCCCAACTTGCCTCTTGAAGATGCTACTTCAGCCAGCCTCATGGCTTGGCCAGCCCCGGTTTGAATCACCACCAATGTATTCACTTGTATTTCTACCCTGCTTGATTCAAGTAGTTTACAGCGGGAAAAGAAAACGATCAAATTTACATAAATCTGGATTGACTTTGTTTAATTATTTATATGTTTTTTAGCCTTTTAGTCGGGTTATTTAGTCCATTTATATTAAGTAACAGTATTTTAGTTTACATTTATAAATTATTCATCTCTTTTTCCTTGTTGTCTTCCTCCTTCTTTCCCCCTCCTGTACATCTTGTTGCTTGATTGTATCCTTATCATTCTTTTTCCTTAATGCCACGGCGCCTCTTGATTCTGAATCTTCTTGAGAATCTTCTCCTTTACTTTCTGCGTCTTGACTAATTATTTCCTCCACTTCCTCTGAACTACTTAATTCTGACTTTCCTTTTCTCTCATATCTTCCTTTTCCTTCTCTGTCTATACCTTTTGTATTTATAATTCCTAATTGTTTGCCGAATTTATCTAAAAATTGTTCTTTTTTTTGTACTGAGTTAATATTATAATATTTGGCTTTATAATAGAAACTAACCCCTTCTGGTAGATTCCATTTGTATTTTATTTGATTTTGTCTTAAAACCGCATTGAAGTCTTTATAAGGAATTCTTCTTTTCCTTACCTGATAGGGAATTTCTTTTAATATCAAGAGTTTATGTTCTTTTACTATTCTTTCTTTTTCTTCTAACCTCGTCAGAATTTCCTCTTTCAGTTTCTTTCTGCTGAACTTTATAATTATTTCTCTTGGTTTATTATATCTTTTGGCATAATTAGAGTTCTTTCTATATACTATCTCTATTCCCTCTTCTAAGACTTCTTCTGCTATTTCTAATTCTTGTTCTAGCCAATTTTTAATTACTTTCTCTGTTATTTCTTTCTGTTGTTCCGGATAATTCCGAATACGAATTAACATCTTTGCATTTTCCATTTGTTGTCTTAACTGTATAAGTTCTAACTGTTCAAACTCACTCTTTAACTCCGTAATTTCCTCTTGAACTGAATGTATTTCTTTTTTTTATTTTTTTCCTATCTTTAGTAGCTATTTTCATTTCCTCAGAGACCTTACTTAATTGCATTTGAAATTCTTCTAACTTATTTTCAAATCTTGTTGTTATTCTAGTTTCTGATTCTCTTATATTTTCTCGTATATCTAGACGCATTTGTTCTATTGCTGCTAAGATTGTATCATTTTGAATCTCCCTTCTTGCTTCCATACTTTTTAAATCTTGCCTCACCAAATTAGACAAACCCGAAGTCAATAATGGAGAGGTCCTAACCCCTACTCTAAGACCTTCTTTCTTAGCTGTCATTCTTTACAATATTATCTTTAACAGTACGACTTAAATGATTAGATCAATCAAAAGCTTCTTATAAATGGCAAGATATAACAACTACAAAAAATTCCCACTTAACCTTTTAGCAATTTGAAATTTCTTCTGTAGTTTTGCGTTTTTTCCCCCTTTTCTCTCTATATATGCATATATTCTTCCTTTTGAACAATAACAGAGCCCTTCAGTTAGTGTTTAACAATCATCACTTATAGACACACACCCCCTCTAGCCTTTAATTACAAAGGCAAATTATACTCTAAATTGCATCAGAAGCAGGAGAGGTTAAAGATGGAAAAATAACTAGAAAGGGAAGAGACAAAAATAAAGTATATCTTAACATAAGTGTATTACAAGCAGTTCCTAATTTTGCTAAGCTTTAGTAAAGATGGAGGAAAACAGGAAAAGATGGAGGAAAAAAGGAGGAAAGCAAAAAAGGATGGAGAAAAATCGGAAAAACCACCCACTAACTTAAAGCATATTAATATTAGCTTAATACTGCAAAATTATGTAATATAAAATTCAACACAATTCAGTATTCAGTGTTAAATTCAGCACAATATAGAATCAGTATATATAAATTAAATAGATGCTTCTTCTTCTGCTTTTCTAGTGAATTTTTCTTTCAACGTTCTTTAGGATGTTCTTTTCAATGTTCTTTGTAAAGTTAAAAGAATGGTTCTTCCTTCCAACTGAATCTTCTTCCTTTTTTCCTTTTTTAATTCCTAATGCTTTATTAAAGTTCAATCTATAACTTTAGTCTTGCTTTCAATCAGGTACAAACCACTTCGCCTTTGTTTTGTAATTTACTCAAAGTATTGGAATGTTAAATTGCCTTCGTCTCCTTGTATTCAAAATCCAGCAACAACAAGCTGGCTTAGATGCATTCACAAACACTTTCCCATTGCAATTACGAGGTTTACATTAGGGCTTCTTCGTTGGGAAGACTTGCAGATTCTCAAATTAACATCTCTTAAGTATTCAAAAGCCAGTAGTCGCCATTTATAGGGAGCATAGCACATAGAGACTTCTTAGTTTTGAAAGTTGCAAGTTCAGGCTTACTAGAACGCAGCGCTTCTGTTTAAACAGTCAGTTCCCATTCAGACAAATAGATTTAACGTTTGTTCCTGTGTCCAATTTAAATCTCTACGTTTTACTACGAATATATTATATATTATAAGGATAAAAAGGTAGAAATGGAAAAAATATGCAGATTATGGAAAAAAAAAGATTTTTGATTAATATATTATTTTGCTGTGACCTTTTGTTTCTTTCCCCAAGTCTCCCTGTCCCGTGTCGTCCTTATTACCTATCCCTATGTCTTTATATGTGTAAACACAAATAAAAAAAAAATATAAAAAAAAAAATTTACATAAATCAATGTAAACAGAGTCAGACTGGCTGAATTGTGATCTAAGTGGGCCCTTAGTGTCGTCCTGTTTACATCAGTGAATAGTCTACCAAACATCTGAGGGTTCTCTCTATGTGCATCCACTGACAACCCTAAATGGGTTGAAAAAACAACAAAACTGTGTTGTTATAAGCAGGAAAGAATGGCAGATGGGTAATGGCACAATGCCACTCCCTGGGCGTTAACAAAGGAAGAAGCCTTGTTAAAGAATGATATCTCTGCTACATTATTTAGGAGCTAGCTGTTATGCGACATTCTGAGTCTTTGTAATACTGGCCACTGAAATGCCAGATTGATGGCTGCATCAATCTGTCTAAAAATGCAGAAGATACCATCTTTGCATTCTATCATGACCCACAAACTCTGCTTTAATGACTTTAAAAAAAAAAACAACCAAGCAATTTCTGTCTCTTTGATAATGGCTAAATAGCATTCTGAAGTGAATGCAGGTTGAGCATCCCTAATCCAAAAAGACAAAATGCCCCCAAGTCCTAAATTTTGGGGAGCCCCAACACGATGGCACAATTCGACAGCTGACCTGGTGTGATGGGTCACAGTCAAAATACAGAACATAAGAAGGATCCCCGCTGGATCAGGCCAAAGGCACATCTAGTCCAGCTTCCTGTATCTCACAGTGGCCCACCAGATGCCTCAGGGAGCACACAAGACAACACAATACTGGTGTCTCTTTGCCACTCCCCTACATCTGGAATTTGGAGGTAGCTTACTTCTACAATAAGGAAGTTGCACCACCCATCATGGCCTGTAGCCTACACTGGATTTTTCCTCCAGAAACCTGTCTAACCCCCTTTTAAAGGCACCTAGGCCAGACACTATCACCACCTCCTGTGGCAAGGAGGCCCAGAGGTGCACAACAGACAGTTTAGTCAGCATCCCCAAGGGATTAAAAAAAACCCTTCCAGCCCTCCTCTTTCAGCCACAAATTTCAAATTTAGACTTGGGTCCCATTGCCAAGATATCTCATCATTTATTTGTCAGTATTCCAAAACCCAAAACACTTCTGGTCCCAAGCATTTCAGAACAGGGACTCAACCTGCACCAGCAAAGTGTTTGCCAGTAACCATTCCAAGAACATTCCATTATATTACAACATAACTTGGCTGTATCTTGCAGCCCATCGGAGATGTTGATCTACTGCCCAGTCTTAAGGTGCCAGTCCCCTGTAGGAGCAGTGGCAGCAAAACGGCTACCGCACCATCCTATTGGCACCGCTGCAGCCTTAGGAGGTACCTCGGGAGAAGGGGATGTTTGCTATTTTGCCAGTGCAGACTTGAGGATACACAGGATCCGGCAGTGAAGGTCACTGCTGTTCCCATCCCTGCTCCACCCCTCTCCCACCCTGTTCCGCCCTCCCCATGCCCCAAATGAGCTCACTCCCGGCGGCAGTGTTACTTACCACCAGGCGGCCCCCTGCCAGATCCCCCTGGCACTTGGGCCTTGCGCTGAGCTGATGCTGGCTGTAAGCTCTTACTGCCGGAACTAGAAGTGTCTTACAGCAGTTTCACAACACTGGCACCAGCCGCAAGGGCTTACCGCTGTTGCTGTTGCCAGTAGGACTGGGCCCCTTGTGTGCCATAGCGCAGGCTAGATTGCAGCTTGGTCTTGACCTACCTACACAATCCAGCTGGGCAATATCAGAGGCCTAAATAAATAATGAAGAATCCCACCCCAATCTGCGATCAGGAGTCACAGCAGATGCTTCCATCCCTGGAGAGTTCTGGGGCTTATGTTTCCCTCTGACGACAACAAATTCTTAGGCTTGCATCTGAGCTGAGAGCCGCTGGTCTGTTCGAGAAGCTCACGTCTCTGGGTTGTATAGAAACCAAAGCAAAACTCAGAACAGAAAGAGCTGTATGTGCACACAAGCTGGCATCTCTAGCAGCAGCAACTCCTGGTGGACAGCTGAAAGCTACTGCCTGCTAGGCTTCGTTTTGTGGCATTCCTTCCCACCTCTGCTCTGCCACTCAAGTGCGGCAGAAGCACTGCAGCCAGGCCTCATTAGTCAGACAGGAAGGCTCTTGTGAGAGGAGGAGGGGGTCAAGTGAAGGGTTCCAGGAAGGAGACTGAGCAAGGCATCCCATCAGGAAGGAGCACCAAGGCCTATATTGAATGCTAATTAGACTGATAAGATAACCAGAGGTCAGAAAGGGGCAAAAGATGTGGGCAGGAAGCAAACAGAGGAAACAAACAAGAGTACTTGTGTTTCCTATGTGGCTGAAAATGGGTTTCCTTGTTCCTCTGAAGAAGGCAAAACAAGATGCTTGAGCTGAAAAGGAGGTTCACAACTAACAGCCCAGTCCTAACCTGCCATGGAATAGCCAGGCCGGCACAGCTGGGCTGCATCCGAAGCACATTAGGAAGCAGCAGCAGCAGCTCAGCGTGGGGCAAGGGGATGTTTTACCCTTGCCCCGAGGTAAGCCCCAGTCACCTCTAATCTGGGGCTGCTCAAATCTGCGCCAGCAAAATAGCAGGCTCAGGTCCACGTGGCCAGGAGTGGCCCAAATCAGGACCTCCCAGCCCGGGGACAGGATCTGGCCCAACGCTCAGGCTTCCGCCACCACCCACAGTGCTGCCCCGTTACGCCTCTGGCACACCCTCGGCGCAGTTCTGTGCTGGCTGAGCACTGCCGGCACTTGACCGGTGCAGCTGACGCACGCAGTGGTGTCCGTCAGCACCGCTGCTTGCACTGATTCCGCGGCGCAGACGCGCCTTACGGCATGTTCACAACAGTGCTGGTCTGGAGCAAGAGTGCTGCACCGGCACAACACCAGGTTAGGATTGCGTTACATAAGAACATAAGATGAGCCCTGCTGGATCAGGCCAAAAGGCCCATCTAGTCCAGCTTCCTGTATCTCACAGCGGCCCACCAGGTGCCCCAGGAAGGCACGAGACAACAAGATGCTTGCATCCTGTTGCCACTCCCTTGCACCCGGTACCAGTAGTTCTAACTTCATGACCAGGAGAAGCAGCGGACGAACATTTAGCGGAACGACACCAGCTCCTGCTGAGCCTGAATTTGCTCTTAAATCGTCATGGTACAATCTTGTTCTAGCCACTTGCATGAAATCAACCTCGTTCATACAAAAAAACAAAAAAAGTGGCATCGTATTTAGCTTATGGAAACAAATAGCAAACCCAAATGCAAAACATTTTCCAGGCAGGAGTTTAGAAGCCCCCAAACAGGGGCAAGAGTGAGAGCCACTGCAAGAAGCTCCTTGCGAGGCTGAAATTCTGCTGGCAGACAAAGACCTCCCTCTGGGCCAGGCTGCTCCTCATTCTCATGCATCCCTGCTGGGGAGCAACTCACTCAGAGCGCATCCCAGTGGTCCTGAAAAGCCAGCAAAACAGAGGTGCGCCAATTACATCCTCAGCAGTTTGCAGCAAGCCTAACATCCAACTGAAGCGACTGTTTGGCAGAGAAGCATCCACAAGTCACATCCCAGTCATTATGCTTGCAAGCTTTGTGGTTATACAACCCAGTACCTCCACCCCAGTTTATGCTGCTGATTCTTCTTGCGGTCATGTATTCAGCGCCTCCCACTGTAGGCAGTCAAGACAGTGATGCTTCCAGTGATGCTTTTGCTTTGGGGAGTATGGCAGACCTATCTCATTTACAGGCACTCAATGTTGAAACCAGGCATCCTGAGCCACTTTCCACTGCCTGATCATCCGGCAGCATTGATCAACTAGTTCCTTCATGGTTTCAGTCAATGAAAAAAAGGGAGTAGCAGAAGAACTGCTGGTGTTACACACTGTTCCACAATCAATCATTTATTTCTGCTTAATTTAAGGCACGCAGAAGACATGCATCTAAACACATGTACTGGGTGTTAGATGCCTGCCTGGAGAACATGGATCCAAGACTATTGGAAGGAGTGCTGGTAAGGAGCCACAGGCCAGGAAGACCACATTTTCAATTGATCCAAGGAACCCAGGTGTGTGGAAGGCTTGATTACTGCTTGAATGTTAATGACGCTTTCAAGCCTCTAAAGGTTTTCTAGCTTTCCAGTCAGGCTGGACTGGCACAATGATTTATGAGTCTACCACTTTCCCTGGAC
Source organism: Lerista edwardsae (assembly GCA_029204185.1). Lineage (NCBI taxonomy): Eukaryota > Metazoa > Chordata > Lepidosauria > Squamata > Scincidae > Lerista > Lerista edwardsae. Next base: position 2,781 of record JAJKFI010035511.1, on the reverse strand, counting down.
TTTTGAGTTGGGAGGAACAATTTTTAAAAGAGAAAGGACAGGTTTCACATCCCCAATGGTCCTCACTAACCTAATGATAAAGCTCCATTTCAGAAACAATCCAAGGGCCAGCCAACCAGCAAACACACCATCTACTCTGGGTGGCAGGACAAAGGCAGAATCCATCAGGGATCCCTGGCTAAAAAATAGAGTCACCACACCTAAGAATCCCATAGGTTTCTATGGGGCGGAAACAACATACACTTTTGGGTTTAGAGTGTCATATTCTTTTTTCCTTGTTCCACATTTGTTCATTGCAATTCTCCCTTGCTGATTATCTGTTGATTACAAACCTGCTGGTGCCATGATATCACCTCTATTTCAGCCTTCATGACAGCTGACATACAAGATGGTAACACCCTGCAGTCCCCTTTTCTTTCCAGCTTTCCCTTCCCTTTCTCCCCAAAGTCCTCCAAACTGCTGAAGGCAATGCAGGCTGGTCAACCTAACTTCTTGGGTCACTTCTAACTCCAATGTCCCAGCCCCCCCCCCCCGTCCTTGAAAGAAAGGTGGCTCAGCTCCCTTGATAGACTCCCTTTAAGGCTTTTGCCTTGCAGGTTAAGTGCTTGCTCCATAGCCTTTGTTTTGGGACAAAGAGGCCCTTTTTTGTCCAGGCAGGTTTGTATGATTGGCCCATTGCTGCCAGGCCCCCTGCAACACATGGCTCTCAAGCTTCCCAGATGGGAACGGTACCTTTGCTCTGCAGCGCAACCTTGTCTAGGACTCACCACAGAGCCCCTCTCTTTACAGAAGACAAAGACAAGTCAAGTTGACTACATGCTTACTGATGGTTTCTGTCGCATCTCTGAAGGTAAGTGTTGTAATAGTTGTGTAGAGGTGGTTGTGTAGAGATGGTTTTCTGCTTTTTTCCCTGTTCATTGGAAACCTGAAATCGTTTACCTCTCCCCCCCCCCAAAAAAAAAATCCAACTTGATTGACATGGCAGATTCTCAAGGGCTCATTACATGGCATTGGTCAAGAGCTTTTGGTTGGTTCGAGAGACTAGTTCCCACACTACAAGTACAAGGTCTGTCTCAAGATTCATTCCTTGCCTGTAGCCCTAGGTTCAGACTACGGACAGCCATTCCCAGCCACAGCCTTTCTGGCCATAGTCTGAACCACCTGTATCCTACTCCTTTCCTCCCTATCACCCCCGTCACTTTCTCCCTTCTTTCTTGTCTCCCTGCTTTCCAGAACTGCCCCCTATAGAACAAACCAATCAAGTTGCGTTCTTGTACATAGTAGGGGAGGAATGGGGAGAACGTCCTGCTTGACTGTGATATCATCACTGAAATTGTGCAAGCACACACACGCGCATGTGCACACATGCACACACACACACACACACACACACACACATTGTACAGCACATCCTGCAGTCTTCATTTACCTGAACTCTGGGAAATAGGAAAAAGGAGACGGTTGTTTTGCTTTGCCACAAGAACATTTCCACTTGGGGAGGGGGAACATTACCAGGAATAAATTTTTGCTTTTCAAGTGTGTCCTGGAGAGAGCAATATAAAAAATAATTTAGGACCAACCGTGTAATTATGTGCATTTATTCCAACCTTCCATTACCGGAGATAACAAGATGAATAGTAAAATGTGAACTTTAACAATCCTGTAATTATAGCCACTGAACCGTACATTATTGAAAGAATTGTGCGCAATCCAGATGCAAAGGAATCAACTGGGTATGTAAATAGAAATGAAACTAAAATAATCAAGTGATGAAGAAGTAATGTGCAGCACTAAATAGCTTATCAACATCTTTTACTGCTGTGATTTCATTTTCTAAACAAATACTCCATTTATTTATTTTTTATCTTTTTTTGCCACACGTCCCACAATTATGCATTTTGTTCAGGGGGTTATAAGCCGCCTGACAAAAACAATCTCTTGATGGCTGTGGGTTACCATTCACAATATCCTATTTTAGTCTTACTCACAAGTGGACTCATATGGCTTATATCCTTATGATTCCCAGCAAGCCGCCTGAAATCTACTCACAGCGTGATCCTTCGCCTGTTAACTCTGAACAGACTTCGACTGAATTCAGGGAGATTTACATATCTTCCAACAGGAAGACGAGGCTGGAGCTCAGTGGTTGGCACTTGGAGGGGGGAAGGTTAAGCAAATGGCAAAAACCTTCTCCCCAAGCTCTTATTTCCTTTGGTGGATAAACAAATTTGGAGACAGAGAAAACCTGAGATGTCAGCATACTTCAAAGCAGAATGGTTCGCTCAGTACATTTTCCATTAGCCAGATTGCTCCTAGCGCTTTCTTGTATTTTCTTCCCCAACTGCCCTTGCAAGATTGCCAATGACCAACAAAACAAAACTGAAGGCATGGGAAAAGAACATGGGAAAATCAACCTATTTGTAGAGTTGCAAGGGGCTCCTTCCCAACTGCACCCAACAGTACCATTGTGCAATTTTCTGCATGGACAAACAAACATAAATTCCTGTCTTATACAGGCATGCCCTGGTATCCACTAGGACAGTGGTTCTCAAACCTTTTAGCACCAGGACCCACTTTTTAGAATGACCATCTGTCCAGAACCTACCAGAAGTGATGTCATGGCCAGAAGTGCCATCATTGTGACACCAGAGCCTGCGGCTTTTCCTGAGAAAGCAGCAAGAAGTTGGGTGATTTCTCAGCCATTTTCAAATAGCAAAGTGAATCCGAAAGGAAAACACACACACACACACACACACACACACACACACACACACACAAGCA
>JAJKFI010035510.1:0-29096 GCA_029204185.1 Lerista edwardsae | reverse complement strand
TTGTTGTTGTTGTTGTTGTTGTTGTTGTTGTTGTTGTTGTTGTTGTTGTTGTTGTTGTTGTTGTTAGTTTTATCTGATTTTAATGTTTATAATTTTAATATTGTAAGCTGCCTTGGGTGCCCTTGGGACAGAAAGGCGGGGTAAAAATTCATTCATTCATGTATTCAGAGGCGGATCTAAGGGGGGGGGGGAATCTGTAAATTTTGCAAGAAGCCTTACCCTGTCATGTAACTCCCTTGCTGCTGTAGCCAGTAAGCAACGCCAAGATGTCGCTGTTCCCTGTGAGGATTGGCTAGAACGGTGCAAGAGAGGTGTGTTTTCTACTGCAAGGTAAGGCTTCTTGCAAAACTTACAGATTTGCCCCCCCTTAGATCCGCCTCTGCATGTATTTATTACACACACACACACACACACACACACACAGAGAGAGAGAGAGAGAGAGAGAGAGAGAGAGAGAGAGAGAGAACACCCATATGCTTGTTGTTGTTCAGTCGCTAAGTCGTGTCCGACTCTTCGCGACCCCATGGACCACAGCACGCCAGGCCTCCCTGTCCTCCACTAGCTTCCTGAGTTCGCCCAATTTCATATTCATTGCTTCGGTGACACTATCTAACCATCTCATCCTCTGTCGCCCCCTTCTCCTTTTGCCTTCAATCTTTCCCAGCATGAGGGTCTTTTCTAAAGAGTCCTCTCTTCTCATCAGGTGGCCAAAGTATTGGAGCTTCAGCTTCAGCATTTGTCCTTCCAGGGAGCAATCAGGCTTGGCTTCCTGGAGAATTGACCGATTGGATCTCTTTGCAGTCCAGGGGACTCTCAAGAGTCTTCTCCAACACCATAATTCAAAAGCATCGATTCTTCGACGCTCTGCCTTTCTTATGGTCCAGCTCTCACAGCCATACATGGCTACTGGGAAAACCATCGCTTTGACTATGCGAACCTTTGTTGGCAGGGTGATGTCTCGGCTTTTGATTAAGCTATCTAGGTTCACCATAGCTTTCTTCCCAAGAAGTAAACGTCTTTTAATTTCATGGCTGCAGTCACCATCTGCGGTGATCTTGGAGCCCAGGAAAATAAAGTCTGTCACTGCTTCCATTTCTTCCCCTTCTGTTTGCCAGGAAGTGATGGGAGTGGTTGCCATGATCTTAGTCTTTTTAATGTTGAGCTTCAAGCCAATTTTGGCACTTTCCTCTTTCACCCTCATCAAAAGGTTCTTTAGGTCTTCCTCACTTTCTGCCAGTAGAGTGGTATCGTCTGCATATCTGAGGTTGTTGATGTTTCTCCCAGCAATCTTGATTCCAGCTTGTGAGTCATCCAGCCCTGCCTTCCTCATGATGTACTCTGCGTATAAGTTAAATAAGCAGGGTGACAATATACAGCCTTGTCGTACTCCTTTCCCAATTTTAAACCAGTCGGTTGTTCCATGTCCAGTTCTAACTGTTGCTTCCTGACCCGCATAAAGGTTTCTCAGAAGGCAGATCAGGTGGTCTGGAACTCCCATCTCTTCAAGAACTTGCCACAGTTTGTTGTGATCCACACAATCAAAGGCTTTAGCATAATCAATGAAGCAGAGGTAGATGTTTTTCTGGAACTCTCTTGCTTTCTCCATGATCCAGCGAAGGTTGGCAATTTGATCTCTAGTTCCTCTGCCTCTTCGGAAACCAGCTTGTACATCTGGTAGTTCTCGATTCACATACTGCTGAAGCCGAGCTTGTAGGATTTTGAGCATGACCTTGCTAGCATGTGAAATGAGTGCAATGGTGCGGTAATTCGAGCAATCTTTGGCATTGCCCTTCTTTGGGATTGGAATGTAAACTGATCTTTTCCAGTCTTGTGGCCACTGTTGGGTTTTCCAAATTTGCTGGCATATGGAGAGCAGCACTTGGACAGCATCATCTTTTAAGATTTTGAGTAATTCCGCTGGAATGCTGTCACCTCCACTAGCTTTGTTGTTAGTGAGGCTTTCTAAAGCCCACTTGACTTCACTCTCCAGGATGTCAGGTTCGAGCTCAGTGACTGTACCACTGTGGTTATCAGGAACATTTAGATCGGCCTTATAGAGTTCCTCTGTGTATTCTTGCCACCTCTTCTGAATCTCATCTGCTTCTGTTAGGTCCTTGCCATTTTTGTCCTTTATTGTGCCTACCTTAGCATGAAATTGTCCTTTGACATCTCCAATTTTCTTGAAAAGATCTCTAGTCCTCCCCATTCTGTTGTTTTCCTCTATTTCTTTGCATTGCTCATTTAGAAAGGCCTTCCTATCTCTCCTTGCTGTTCTCTGGAAATCTGCATTCAGTTGGGTATATCTTTTCCTTTCTCCCTTGCTTTTGGCTTCTCTCCTTTCCTCAGCTATTTGTAAAGCCTCGTCAGACAGCCACTTTGCCTTCTTGCATTTCTTCCTCTTTGGGATGGTTTTAGTTGCTGCCTCCTGTACAATGTTACAGACCTCCGTCCAAAGTTCTTCAGGCACTCTGTCTGCCAAATCTAAGCCCCTAAATCTATTTGTCACCTCCACTGTATATTCGTAGGGGATCTGATTTAGGTCATACGTGGAGGGCCTAGCGGTTTTCCCTACTTTTTTCAGTTTAAGCCTGAATTTGGCAAGAAGAAGCTGATGATCTGAGCCACAGTCAGCTCCAGGTCTTGTTTTGACTGCCTGTATGGAACTTTTCCATCTTTGGCTGCAAAGAATGTAATCAATCTGATTTCGATGTAGACCATCTGGTGAAGTCCATGTGTACAGTCGCCGTTTGTGTTGCTGGAAAAGGGTGTTTGCTATGACTAATGTGTTCTCCTGACAGAACTCTATCAGTCTTTGCCCTGCTTCATTTTGTACTCCAAGACCAAACTTGCCTGTTATTCCTCTTACCTCTTGACTGCCTACTTTAGCATTCCAATCCCCTATGATGAGAAGGACATCTTTTTTGGGTGTTAATTCTAGAAGCTGTTCTAGGTCTTCGTAGAAGCGGTCAACCCATATGCTTAATTTCACCCTAATGCAGGGTTTCCCAAACTGTGACCCATGGCATAGAAAGCAGCCAGGGGAGACTCAGAATCCTTGCAAAACAAAACAAAACCCTTCTGCCCTATACAATGTATAGGATTGTGGCCCTAATGGGGAGCTGCAGCCAATGGCCCAGTAGGTCAAGGGAGCCGCCAGTCAAAAAAGTTTGGGAATCACTGCTCTAATGCCATGCCCCACTCCAGGTTCAGTGCCAGCTCGGTGGAGGTCCACAGGCACAAGCCCTGTTGTGGGGCCTTCTTTATACCCACACATGTGCCATCGGACATGCTCAGGAAGGCAGAAAGCCAACAGAAAATTCTTCTTTGCACCATAGTTTTGCAATTGCTGGGGGGCCAAGGCCCAAGATGGCTGGGGAGGAGTGCTGCATACTGCCGCTCACTGCAGAGTGTAAGGGAGGGCACTCCTCCACTGCAGTAGCGGCCTTCTCCTCCATTGCCAGTAGGTGTCCTTCGGCTTACCAAGCAACTGGGAGAGGAACAACCCTGTGGCAGTCCTCCTCCATTCCTGGGCTGGTCTAATAAACTCCCAGATGCCTCAGCCCCCACCACCAGCACTAGTGTGGCACATCCAGGTGTCTTAAATTGGCTGGTGCCAGAAGGGACAAGGCCTACTCAGCTGCTGCTCCCTTCCCTATTACCCAGTTCGCCACAGAATGCTTACTGGGCAATGGGGGAGGGAAGCAACATTCATGTGGAGCATGGCTGGGTGTGGGCCTTGGCAGCAGCTTGGGCCCTGGACCTATGCCTGACCGGGCCTAACTTGTCCTGCTCTTTCCTGAACGTCCCATGGTCCAAATCCAGCCCAAGTAACCAGTGATGTCATTCAGGGGGAATGGAGCAGAACAGGCGTTCCGGATCCTAACGGGCTCTGTGGCTGGTTCCGGGTTCCCGACAAGTGCCAATCAAAAGTGAGTTCCTGTTCCTAAATCATTTGAATGACACCACTGCAAGTAACCCATACACTGTCTCTTACATACACAAAAAAGCAGTCTACAAGTTGCTCACAACAGTCTTTGAGCCGCTTGTGAAACACGGAGCATGGTCAGAAATGTCCAGTGGACATATGTGAGCAGTCTACAAGTTGCTCACAACAGTCTTTGAGCGGCTTGTGAAACACGGAGCATGGTCAGAAATGTCCAGTGGACATATGTGAGCCCACCTGACTCCTCCCTTCAACCAAAACTTGCTTCAAGGATTTTTAAAAAGTGCATTGAGAGGCATTGATAGCATCTCCCCCATTAAAACTCACAGGTTTATTGTGTGCTCCACCACAGAGTATGCTGTTTTAATTAGCAAGATGGATTTCGGAGTTGATATGTTCTGTTGTGCTATAATTCCTGCCTTTACAGTAATTTTCTCCTGCTTTTCACACTATAATGTGCTATAAATCCTACTTAGGCTGCTTCACTGGTCTGCTGATACTCTGAGTCAATCTTTCAGGCCTTCCGTTGCTATGGCAACCTCCCGCCATCCTCCTGCTTTCCGGAATATGATACAGTCTCCTGGGAAAATGGCTATGAACTTGAGGATCACAGAGATTTCAGTCCCCCATGCTTGAATCTGGTCCCGTCTACCTTAAATAAAATAAATAAAAATAAAAATCCACTGGCTTAAAATCTCCACCTGTCCTGAGCTCTTTTTGTGCTGCTAGTGTATGTGTTGCATATGAAGAAAAAGAAAAGTCTGCTCCAAGATCAGACTTCCTTTCAACCTTCTTGAAAGAGAAAGCCTGAAAAATAATGTAGACTTAGCTGGTTTTAATGCCTAAACTAACCAGGCACAATTGGAGCGGCTTCTCCTCCCACCCATTCCATTTTGTTTCCATTTTCTTTCTTTCTTTCCCTAATCTTGTCTTCTCACACATTCATGGTCCCAGAATGTTCATTTCACAATTCGGGCTTATTAATACATATCCTCATTCTTAATCCCCCTCAGCCTACCTTCCTCTTTTCTCTCACAGCTTTTAGTCACACCATTTTCGGCCTTATCTTTCTCCCCTCTCCATCATTTCCCCCTCCACCCCTCATTTCACTCAGTATGCCTACTTCTTTCTCCACCTCCTTTCTTTTTCATACACAAACTCAGTAAGTAAAACCAACAGGGGAAATTATCACATTGGACACCTTGGGGTCATATATCAGCTCCTCCTGCCTCCCTAGGTTAACAACCACATTTCACTGACTGACAGCGCAGTCCTACCTTGAGCGTAGCGTTTACGCGGGGGCACCAATCAAAACCGTGTGTCAGCACTAGCGCTCTCAGGCCTCCCCTGCGTCGGCCGAGGCAGCTAGCGCTGGGGGGAAGGCGGGATGCGGGCGGGATGGGAAGTGGCCATATGGCCACTTCCTAAGCCCCTTCGGGAGGCCATGCAGCCCCAATTCGGGCCACATGGTCTTCTCGGATCTGCGCCCACTTTTTAGTGGATCTGCACCCACTTTTTTTTCAGATCCGAGGAGCACATAGGGGAGGCTGGAGCATCCCCTACGATAAGGGAGCGCATACTCCCTTGCTGCGGGGAGGCTCCAGCCTCCCCCCACCCAGCGTTGGATATGGCGCTGGCCAGCCGGCCTTGCCATTCCAGTGCTGGGTAGGATTGCACCCTTAAATGAAGGTGCAATCCTAAAATGGAGTAAGTCCGGCCCTGTTAGGCCGGCAAGGTTTGGCCAGCGCAAGGGCCACCATAAAGAGCATTTGGACCATTCTCAGAATCAGGGAGGATGATGCACATCTGTGTGCTGGCCTCTCTGACTCCAAGTGTGTTCCAAATATACTTTACAGTGTCCCTTGTGTCAGCCAAACTTTGTTGGCTTAACTGTGCCGGCCTAACTCCAGGTTAGGATTCTGCCTTTAATTAAGTTTCAGTTGTTGAAAAGTAAAGGGATATTGTGTGTGTGTGTGTGTGTGTGTGTGTGTGTGTGTGTGTGTGTGTGTGTGTGTGTGTTCCCTTAGATTTTTTTCCCCTGTTTGTCACATTCTGAATTATTTATAACTCAGTTAAAAAAAAGTATCAATCTTTGCCTTCAAGTCAAAGGAAGTCAAAACAAAACAAGAAAATCAAAGCTGATTTACTCCATATCAAGTTCACATTTCCATTCATACAAGGCAATAATATTTCTTACAAATACGAGTCTCCATACATGAAAGCTTAACTCCTATGATATCTGTGCACTAAGCTGACATCTGTGAGCTCCTGAGTATTTGAACGCAAAAAGCAGATTAAAGATCTTGCAGCCTACATTGAACCAGAGGTTCTATATAGTCATCATGGTGAACAGCCATTGATAGACCAATCCTCCCTGAATGTATGTAGTTTCTCTTTAAAGTCATTTACGGTGCAATCCTAAACTGGAGTTAAGTCGGCACAGTAAGGCCAGCAAAGTTTGGCTGACCCAAATACCATAAAGTATATTTGGACCACTCTCGGAGTCAGAGAGGCCAGCACACAGATGTGTGCCATCCCCCCTGACTCCAAGAGTGGTCCAAACGCACTTCATGGTGGACCTTGTGCCAGGCAAACTTTGCTGGCCTAACTGTGCCGGCCTAACTCCAGGTTGGGATTGCGTCCTTAGTCTAATAGTTATCACCACATCTTGGGGCATTAAATTCCATAAATGCACTATGCATTGGAGGTTATGCTCATGGGCTGGATCCTGACCCCTATCCCCGGCCCATTCAGCCCTACATGGCACTCCTGGAGTTGCATCAGGAATTTTGCTGGCGCAGCTCTGAGCAGCCCCATGGGGTGTCTGGTGCTTTACTTGGATAAGGCGCAGGCCAGTCAGCCTGCCTATTCCTGCCCTGGTTAAGATTGTGCCCTGAATGAATCAAATTCAGGCAGTTGGATCAAAAAACAGTGGGGGTTCAAAAAACAGGCTCTCTGGAGATTGCAGATCCGGTGAGGAAAACGAAGGAGTGATCTAATTGGGGGCTGAGGAGAATGACAGACATCGGATGCTACTGGAGCAGTGGAAAACACTCATTAACAAGGAAGTGCTGGGGAGGCGAAGAAGGGAAGTTGTAACGTGTGCAATTCCTCTTCCAAGAGTCAGAACATGGTGCATAAAAAACAGCCATGGAATCCAATATCACAGCTTTGGATTAACTGCGAATGCCAAAGATAGAACAACTGGAAAAGCAATCGGGCAGTGCAATCCTAGAGGGGGCGGAGCGATGACGCACCATCGTTGCGTTGGCGCTCCATCATCAGCACTGACGTGGTAGCGCCTAGCAGCAACCCCGCGTCAGTGCTAAAGCAACAGGACCGGCGCTGCTGGCAGCGCCGGTCCTGTTGCGCCTGCGCAGCGCTTCCCTCCGTTGGCCAAAGCCAGCCGGCGCGAGGGATTCTCTGTCCCATATCAGGACAGGGATTGGTGGGAGGGGGGGGGGGGGGGCAAGGACTTGGCCGGGACCTGGGCGGACTTGGGAAGTGCATCCTAAGTCCATCACCGAGGCTGCGCAGTCTCTTCGAATCTGCGCCCGCTCTTTAGTGGGCGCAGATCCGAGGACCACATAGGGGAGGCTCCAGCGCATGCTCCCTTGCTGTGGGGAGGCTCCAGCCTCTCCTAAACAGCATCGGATATGGCACTGGCCCGTCGGCCTCGCCAATCTGGCGCTGTTTAGGATTGTGCCCTAAGTCTCAGACAATTAAAAAAAATGGCTGTTACAGAAATACTGCTCTGATATATTATTTTATTTCAGAGAGGAGCACTTTATTTCAGAGGAGTCACACTGAAATATCAGTTATGTGTTGTGTACACACCATTTTGTTACAATGGGCCTCCTGGAGAGGGGGAAAAAGCTGATATATCATTGAATAGCAAAGCATAGCAGGGAAGCTGTGCCTTACTGAGCATAAAGAAAAGTATCATCAGTTCACATCCAAAGTTGATGCTTAAGCCAAAACCGTGTATAGCTGAAACTCTCTTAAATCCAATAAATACACACCGTCCCTAACAGAGACAACCCAAAGGAACTGCAGTTTCATTCTGTCATTTCATGCCTAGTCCTGGGCATAAACAGAGCAAGTCAAAAAATGAACAGAATTACCTGTACTATTTATGTTGTTTTTCACTGTCTTTTTTGGGAGTGGGGAGCAAGTAAAGCTGAATTCGTGTAAGTTGATGGTGCATAAATGTATAAGATGGCTGACCGTAGAAACTAATTAAGGGTGCAATCTGAACCAACGTTCCAGCACGGGGATAAGAGAACAAATATTCTGTTCCTTGAGGAGGCCTCCATGACTACGACTCCACTGCAGGACGCAGCACATGCCCCATTGGCACAGCTAGGTCAGTGCTGGACCGTTGTGCCCTGAACACATCTCTGGAAGGGTATTTTTAAAATGATCCATCTGAAAACAGCATTTTGCATTTCTTTGAGGATGTCCACTTTAGGCTTCCACATGAATCTTCATCCTGTTGAATCACACACTCAATTTCAAGGCTCTTGCTGTTTTCTGGACTCAGTTCACAAAGCCTGAAACCAGAGACGGACGAAGCCCCGAACGCGCCCGGGGCAGGGCAACATAACCACGCCCCCAGCGCTTCGCCCTACCCCTGTGCGTCACCCTGCCACGCCTCCCTGCACCCGGAATAGCTCCATAATGGAGCGAAACAGAAGCAAGGGAGAGCGGGCGGGCCAAAAAGCGAGCGGGTTCTTCCGTGCAATGGCACCCCGCTGCTGCCGGCACCCATGGCTCCCACCACCCCTTGCTACACCCTTCCTCCGCCCCTGCCTGAACCTTAAGAAGCTTGGATCACATGGCCTCTATTTGTATCCCAAAAGAAGGCTGCTCAGCTCTTTAATTCCTGACAATTATAGGGCGAGCCACCTGTTCACGATGGCTAAAAACAAAAGGTTGGTCATATGAAAGGAATTCTGAACAGAACACGTATCAGCCCGGCCAAATTTAATTATTGCTCTGATGGCACCATTTGCTCTTGCTGCAGAAATCCATGAACATATTGCAAAATCCATGAAAAATGTTCTGAAAAATAGATTCATGTTCATTTTCTTACAGGTTTCTAAACCAATGGCTTCTAAACTCTCTCCCATGAATTCAAGGTTGACTGAATTCAAGAATTCAAGATGGCTTGGAAGGAAAGGAAAACATTTCTCAATACCCACCCACAGCAACTGTTTGTCGGTGGGACAGATGTGTATAAAGTTGTGCCATAAGGTGATATTGGGGCAGGGGGCACTGGTTGCAGGGGAGGGTGCAGCGGGCAGGAAAAAGCAGTGCACGTTTCAACTGCCCAGGGGCGTAGCTGATGGAAGTGTTTCCCAGTGCAGAGGGCAATATGACAGTTATAGGACAGTTATATTTTCATTTTCTGGTTTTGGGGCCATAAATTTTGTAAATATGTTATACTCTGGTTTGTTTCATTGCATTCTGCATTAAATTACCTTTCCAATGAAATATAACTTGATAGTATTATTCATAATTACCAGGGTATTCACAATTTTGGCCACTGGTATCAAGCTCAGCTTGTTGCCCCCCTAAAGATTGTTGTCCAGTGCAATTGGCACCCCCCTGCTCCACTGTAGCTATGCCCCTGCAACTTCCTGTCCACCCTTCTTCACGTCCAGTATGCCCCAGCAGGCAACCGTGCGTTCTTCTTTGCTCCCGGAGCCAGGGAGTGAGGGGAATGCACCATTTGGGGGGGAGGGGGTGGCAGCTGCTGCAGGAGCCCACATGCTCCCCCACTTTGTGACATCATGACATCATAATATGTGACATCATAATGTCATGCAGCATACTTGGGGCATGGAAAACAATCCAGTATGCCTCTGAAGTGGGATCCCAGCATTTGCAGCCAGTACTTGACGCTTTTGTAAGAACTTTTGCCACCTGAATGTCACATGGTTGTTATCTGGAAAAAATTGCGCTTGGTTGGCTATCTCCCACTTAATGTGGCAATTCAATAAGCTAGCTCTTTTCTGGTTACTGCTGCCTCAAATATAAATGCTAGCTCTTTTTTCCAACCCAACTAGATCATGCCTGGTTCAGTGGGAATGTTTTAGGCTTTCACATGCTATCTAACAAATGGATGATGCGTTAGGAATTACTGTGCCTCTGCTGCTTAATGTGAATGCTTGGCTTTTGCCCGTTTTTAAATTTTATTGTTAGTGCCAGTAATAATACTTAGCACTTATGGGGCATGTTATGTTCACAAACATTAAGTAATTAAGAAATAAAATGAACAATGGCTAAGACACAATCCTAACCTGGAGTTAGGCCGGCACAGTTAGGTCAGCAAAGTCTGACCAGCACAAAGGATACTGCAAAGCGTACTTGGACCACTATCGGAGTCAGGGGGGATGGCGCATGTCTGTGTGCTGGCCTCTCTGACTAGGAGAGTGGTCCACACATACTTTTCGATGTCCCTCGTGCCAGCCGAACTTTGCTGGCCTAATTGTGCCGGCCTAACTCCAGGTTAGGATTGTGCCCTCAAGCTCTGAGAAGACTGAAATCAATTGTGTTTCTCCCCATACTATTTTTGTATAGTAATTGTAAGGTATAGAAATTGTATTTCTCCTCATACAATACAGAGTAGTCTCCCTGTATCTATGGTTGATACAGACCCAATTACTGTGCATGCCCAAAACCATGGATAGTAGCAAACCCTTACAGGGTTATAGTGGTGCTCTTATATAAAGTGGCCAAGGTAAGCAATCCTATTATCTGATGAGCTTGTCAGTCTCATACTGAGGACTCATATGACACTCATTCTCAATTGTTGGTCAACGTCAAAGATACTCAGAATAAACAGTGATTGATTTCACAATTGGCCAATCCAAGGAGACATTGCTTGGTGAACTAGGAAAAGAGCAAAGTTACCCAAGAAGTGAGCAAGAACTATTCTGAGGTGGGTCTGGCGGCCCTCTTCTGTGTCAGTGATGGAGAAGGGCCCGACAAGATGAGAAAGATGAGTGCTCATTCCTGGAATTATCAGTGTGCTCTGATGTACAGGGTGGGTCATGGACTATTTTCAACTTCATCAGTTTCCAATCTTTTTACCTCATGGAGAAGGAAAAGGATGAGCAGAGAGGTTGTGGGTGGCCGGGAACATTGTCATTTTTTTTTTCTGAATATTTTTGATCCATGGATGACTGAATAGCAGAAAAGGAGTCCGCGGAGGTTGGGGGAGCTACTACAGCATGGAGTAGGAATGGGATGGAAGGAGAAAGTGGAGGTGTCTCCTTCACTTTGCTCTCGCAGCCAGAAATGGCTCTGAAGGGGAGGGGGAGGGGCCACCACACGGTGCATTCATGCACCTGAAAATCTTGCAATGGCTTGCTTTGAAAATGTAAAGAAGAATTGAGTCAAAACAATCTGTTCACAGTTTTGCAGATGTAGCAACATTCAACTCCACTCTAAAACTTGGTGAGCCAGGATAGCAGAATTGGTGTACAAAAGATTCACAGACATTTGATAATTTTGCAAAAAATAAATAAAATAAAAATTAACAGGGAATATAATAGATTGGGGGAAGGAGAAGATGTTACAGGGAAAAAGAGAACTATAAGTAAATTATGGCTATGGATATCTTCCAATACAGTCTTCTCTGCTGCTATGGAGACATGATTTCCCTCCCAATTATGGTGAATTACAGATGACCACATCAATATATTTTATTTTATTTTATTTTATTTGTATTTTATCACACACCTGCACATGAGCATAGCAATGCCAGAAAGGGCACTGGGCACAAGTGCTCCCCTGAACAGTAGTTTGCCCTCACTTGACCTCCCCACCCCCACTGCAGAATTATAATATGGAAATTAAAATAAAGCTGAAATCCTGATCATGGTTACTTGAAAATGAATGTCATCAAAATTTACTTTTGAAAATTTCTGTTTCGTATGGAAGCATTAATGTGGATGAGAGCGCAATCTTAACCTGGAGCTAGGCCAGCACAGTTAAGCCAGCAAAGTTTGGCCAGCATAAGGCAGTGATGTCATGCAGGGGGTATGCGGGGGTATGCGAGTACCGGTTTCTAGGATTATGGCTGGCCCCGCCCATTCGCCCCGCCCACTCGTTGACTCCGCCCCTGCAACGTTTGAATTTCCTGCATGTTTGAGTTGCCTGCATGTTCTCAGAGCCAGGCAGGCAGCGAGCGGAGCCTTGCCTTGCCTTGCCACTGAAAAATGAGCTGCTCTGGGGTTTTGGAACTGTTGGGTCACTTTAACATGATGCCAGGCCTCCTTAACATGTTCTGGGGGTGCTGTGGAATACTGTTGGGTCAGTTTAAAATCGTCTGAGGCCTCAAAAAGGGCTTTTTCATGTCCCTTCCTGCCACGACATCACTTCTGGCTTATGACGTCACTTCCGGTGGGCAGGTCCCGACACGTGCCAATCAAAAGTGAGTACCTGTTCTTAAATCATTTAGATGACACCACTGGCATAAGGGCCACGGTAAAGTGCATTTGGACCGTTCTCAGAGTCAGGGGGGGATGGCGCATGTCTGTGTGCTGGCCTCTCTGACTCTAAGAATGGTCCAAACATGCTTTACGGTGTCCCTTGTGCTGGCCTGTGCCAGCCTAACTCCAGGTTAGGATTGTGCCCTGAGACACACTTATTTCTGTTTCAGAAATCTCAGCTGTGGAATAAAACTCACGCGTACCCCATTCACCCAGAAATGCACTTTGCCGCCAGTTTTTTTTCCTTCCCAGTGCTACTTCTGCACATGACTGCTACCTTTGCACCATTGCCTTTTTTTTTTTCACTTTGTGCCCCTTCAGGAGCACAAAAGTACTGACTGTGCATTGTACGGTGCTCACAAGAAAAATATTGTAGTCATCTGAAATCCCCACTCTTGAGCTCCCTGCTGAACTCCCAGCCAGACCTGGGATGGCCACTGTGTTGCCAGTGATGGATTTATCTGTGTTAATGCCTTGAATGTGGGGACAGCAACTCCCATTATTCATTCGGTGATGATCACATGCCAAGGGCAGGGTGTGTGATGCTCTGCCTCAGTAGAGGATTAATGGACTGGCCTTGAGAGATGAGACCAGGAACACTTAAAACGTGGTAGTGGTACAAGGCAGCTAGCTGCAGATGCTGCTGACTCTGGTCCACTTTGGAGGGGTGGAGGTAGTTGGCACATCTCTGTCAGCCTCTGCCTATGCAACAGCTTCCATGCAAAATTGATTGAGCATCATCACAGGTCAGCATTCATATATCTGACCCATAGGCACTGAATCTCAATTTCAGTGAGCCTGACCTAAAGACCTCTTTATATCTCATTAGAAAGCCTGCCGAGAGAGCAGGAATAAGTTCAGAGACCCTTATTCTGTGGCACTTCTTCACAGTGGATGGCTGTATGCAAAAAAAAAAAATTGCAGAAACATAAATATGCACTCAGAAGAGACATTTGATCCTCCCAGGGCCACCTATCCCAGACTGGCGGGACCTAATGTGGAGCACTTACATGGGGCCCCCACTCTCCCGGTGGTCCCCCACTCACCAGGCAGCTGTGGCAAGCCCCCCCCCCCACACACAAAATGCATGGAGAAAGAGCTGGTGGTGACATGATGTCATTGACAATTACTTCCTTAAGGCCTATTTTGGGCCAACCAGTCTCAGGTGAGGGCATGCGAGCCTCCAAGAGTCAACACTCTGCTTGTCACACCACCCTCCCAGGTTGCCAGAGAGTGATCAGTCTGCCACCCCAGTGTAGGCACAATGTGATGACACAGCAGGCCACATTGCCCTGCCGGCTCTCCCCCACCCCAAGTAATTCAAGACTTATAAAATGACTAATAATTATAATGGAGAACAAGTATTTTGCTAGAACTATTCTCCAGTCCAAATTTTGGAATTGAAACCAACGCTTAAGAAAAGGAGAAAGAAAACACAATTATCCTGGACCAGAAATTAATGCTACGCAAGGAACAAATCTATAATATATTGCACTTACCTAGGCATGGATTAGCCTGGGTGACAGTCCAGTCTTATCAGCTGATAAACAGTAAGGATTCATTAGAGACTGAGGACATGAGCTGAGCAGTATACACATTCTCCCCACTCCCCTGATGGTTCAGGTAGATAAAAATAATACTGCGCTGTCTCTGTGCGATTGAAAAGAAACTGAAACGTTCTACACCTCTATCTAGGAGATTGTCTCCCCCAGCTCCATAATTACTATGCATTCCCACACAGATCTCTGTGCTAGTACAAAGATGTGGAAAATACAAATAGTGACCTTGCAAGCAGAAAATCCAGGCACAGTCAGAGGAATTTCCTCATGCAAAATTACAATATGGCACAAATCCCTCCATCTTTTCAAATATGGGGAAGGTATGACATAGTGCAGTGTTATTCAAACTGTGGATCGGGACCCACTTGGTGATTGATTGATTGATTTAGTTTATTATGGTCATGGACCAGTACAACCAACTTGGTGGGTCGCAACCTGATGTCAGGTGGGTTGCAGAAAGCTTCGAGCTGCCATCTTGGAAACCGCAGATCTTACTCTTGTTATAATCCTTTTGTGACGGTTAACAGTTTGAAATTTTAAGTGAGGGTTTTAAAAAGGTTTTGTTTTTTGTTCAATGCTTTTGCATACTATTTTGTCCTAATCTAGCTTTCTGTCAGGGATGTTTCGTGGTTGTACAATCGCTGCAGTCCAAGAATGCCAGTTTGCATTTCAGGTGTGTCATGTTATTATGTTGCACTGACAGCACTTCCTGCTTGATGATGTCACTTCCTGCTACAGCATCACTTCCAGGTTAATGACATCACTTCCGGTGGGTCCCAACACATGTGCCATTCTAAAAAGTGGCTCCCAGTCTAAAAAGTCTGAATACCACTGACCTAGTGGGTGAAAAGTTACATTTGGCTATCAAAAGTCTGCATTCAAATCACTACTGGCTCATCTGGTAGCCTTGGGGATGTAAAGATCCAGCTAACATTATTCCTACATTCTGTTGAAATTAATGGAACAAATTAGTCAGCAACTTTAGTTATGAAAACATGCAGCTCAAATGCAGTTTGGCCTCCCTTATGGAGTTATTGTAAGAATAAGCAAGATAAAACTTTGCACATTGAACATTCCTGCAGAAATGATTATTAAGAGCTGTAGGGTCTGCTCCTAGTGTTTCACCTACATATGCAGCCTGGTCTTCTCGCATAGAAAACCACCCTAAAACATTGTGGCAGAGTTAAGTGACAGGTTCCATATGCGAACAAGAAGGGATGTTGCAACATGCTCACAGATAAGACCTTGGCAGCACAGCATGTGTGGGAAGTTGCGGCACTCCCTTCCCTCACAGCACTTTTCTCTAATGGATGTCACCAGTTTGTCACTTTTCGTGAGCACTAAATGTACCCCATCTGAAGATGAGAAAATGGTTAATGCCAGCCCTGACACATGTGACATTTTTTAAAAAATAACACTGCTGAACTATGAGGCTCTCATCCTGTAGTTAGCGCCCAGGAACACTGTCAGTTTCATTCACATGGTACACAAGAGGGAAGGCTTTTTTATTTTAGCAAGAGGCATCCTGTGTGCAGGCAGGTATGGTGATGTGCACCTGGGCTATTACTGTGGAAGTAACTGTCACACTAATGCAGACAAACACCTTAGAATCCTGACCTCCCAGGAGGAAACATGCTGAAAAGAATGGGCTTGGAAGGAGTGACTCACTCACTGCTTGAAAGAATGGAAATGCACCTCGAATGCAAATGAGAACAATTAATTGCTTCTCCACTACAGCTCTGGGCCTCCATTTCTGCCTGCATTGGCTCCTTCAACTGCAGGGCTTGCTTTCCCATTGCTTCAACCTCCAAAGGCTGAGGCTGATTGCATTTGGAGTCGCACAGTCCAGGTACACAGTCAACCTGTCAGTTTCATCTTTTATGATTACCACATTCATTCTGGCCAGAAAATTTCGTCTTTGTCCACAGGAAGAAAAATAGTCAACAGGAAGCGCATGGGACATTTTTGGTCTGCTGAAAATAAATGGAATTATGCTCCCTGACCAGAGAACGCAAGTTTTGCTCACTGGAGAAGGAAAACCTAAAACAAAGTTGAAGATGAAATTTGAGGGTGCAGTCCTAACCTGGAGTTAGGCCGGCACAGTTAGGCCAGTAAAGTTTGGCCAGCACAAGAGACACCTTAACGCATGTTTGGACCACTCTCGGAGTCAGAGTGGCCAGTACACAGACATGCACCATCCTCCCTGTCTCCGAGAGTGGTCCAAATGTACTTTACGGTGGCAACTAGTTCTGACCAAACTTTGCTGGCCTAACTGTGCCAGCCTAACTCCAGGTTAGGATTGCGCTCTCAGTCACAAGAGTGTGGGGTCAGAAGACAGAGCCTTGTTATGAGCAAGGTGAAGAAGCTATCTTAAGTAGTACATCTTTCAAAGCTTGGCTTAAAATGCCTGAAGAGAAGGTGTGATGATAGGGGAAGAGCCTTCAAAATGGTTTTGGGTTCGAACTTTCTTGAGAGTTTTGAAATGGGGGGCAGCCACTCAGAAACTGCACACAAAATGCATGCTGTTATATATTGGAAGTTTTTCCCTTAGCACAAGAAGCCAGCAAGGCGAATTGGGGGATTAAGATGCACTGTAGCCTTTTCAACCCAGACAGTACATAGGCTAAGACCATACATATGTGTCACCCCAGACAGGACCAGAATGACCACTGCCAGAAGGGGTCTGCAAGGAGTGACCCCTGGAGACAAAGGGATAAAGTCGATAGAGGGATGTTCTTTTCCCTCTCAAAACACCAGAACCAGGGGGCATCCACTAAAACTGAGGGTTGGGAGAGTTAAAACAGATAAAAGGAAGTACTTTTTTACCCACCGGGTAGTTAATCTGTGGAACTCCTTGCCACAGGAGGTGGTGATGGCATCTGGTCTTGATGCCTTTAAGAGGGGATTGGACAGATTTCTGGAGGAAAGGTCCATCGTGGGCTATAGGCAATGATGGATTGTGCAACCTCCTTACAAAGGTGGTGGGCTACTGGTACCGGGTGCAAGGGAGTGGCAACAGGATGCAACAGGATCTTGTTGTTTCATGCCTCCCTGGGGCACCTGGTGGGCCGCTGTGAGATACAGGAAGCTGGACTAGATGGGCCTTTGTCCTGATCCAGCAGGGCTCTTCTTATGTTCTTATGTTCTTATGAGACACGCGGCCCTGGGAAAGGGGCCAAGCAAGGAGGTCTCGCCAACCTTGGGTGGCTGGAGGCCCTTACACCCAGGGAAGAACAGGGCCTATCCAGACCAGTGGCCAGGAGGGCAGGTGCAGGAGCCAGCCCCAGGCCTTACGCCGGTGCAGGGAACGGCATCAAGGGAAGTCTGGGAAGATCACGGGGAGGAAAGGGCAGGGCCTGGAGGTGGAGCCTGGGTCTTAAAAGGAAGCCCGGATTGGCTGGAAGGGGCAGTCTCTGGCCAGCCGGCTGGGGAAAGGATGTGCAGGGAGGCTCGCAACCACCTTACCTGTACGGGCTTTGGAGCCCCCATTTGGGGAGGCCTCTGTCGAGGGAGGCCAGGCTGTCCAGCAGGGGTCTCCCTCATGACAGGACCCCAGCAAGGGTCCTGACTGCCCCCGCATGGGCGAAGGCCTCCGGACCGAGCCGACACAGCGGGGCAAGACCCTGCCCTACAGCTGGACCTACCAGGCTACAACTCCTTGGCAAACCTACAGCCAGTGTCCAGAGCATCCTTCCGAGGCACCGTAAGTACAGCCAAGCCCCGTTGCTGCCCTCACACCTGGCTCTCACTGGGGATCTCTGCTGCCCCCCCCCCCATGACCGACGTGACAATATGCCTTCCTAGTCTCTGCCATTAACCAAAGGGCCAAGCTAAAGGAATTGTGTGTTGCTTGTATCACAAGTTTTATCTTATATTATGCTTGTAACATAAGAAGACTATGATCACTATGATCACATATGAAGACTATGATCAGACTATGACCCTGTAGAAACGCCTCTGTGCCCTGCACACAACAAAATCTAATGAAATCAATTACATAAGTAAAAGTATAAATATAAATAAGTATAAATGTTTGTTTAAAATAAAGAAGAACCCTCCTCACCCTCCCAAGCCGTTGCTGATCTGTTAAAAAAATCTCAAAATATCCAAAAAGCTGCAATCCTATTCATACTTACCATGGAGTAATCCCCATTATTATTGCAAAAGCATATACATATGGCTCTCATTATCCATGGGAGTTCTGTTCTGTAAAACCTGTGGACATGCAAATTTATGTTTTTCACCACCCCTCCCGACTTTCGGTGAGAATCAGGATTGATTTTATTGCCCTATAAAGCATTATGAGGCCTGAAGAAACTGGCTTTGCCAAAAACTGGAAGTTAATTTTTTTGCCTGTCTCAGGCATTCTGAGATCTTTAGAGGCTCATCGTGGGCTATAGGCAATGTCCATCGTGGGCTATAGGCAAGGTCCATCGTGGGCTATAGGCAATGATGGATTGTGCAACCTCCTTACAAAGGTGGTGGGCTACTGGTACCGGGTGCAAGGGAGTGGCAACAGGATGCAAGCATCTTGTTGTTTCATGCCTCCCTGGGGCGCCTGGTGGGCCGCTGTGAGATACAGGAAGCTGGACTAGATGGGCCTTTGGCCTGATCCAGCAGGGCTCTTCTTATGTTCTTATGTTCTTATCATGGGAAGCTAGACTAGATGGCCTGATTTAGCCGGGCTCTTCTTGTGTTCTTTTATGTTCCTGCTTATTCTCCTCTGGCCTGCTAGAACAGACAGAATGGGTGGAGCATGTTGGGAGTGCTCCAAACATGCGCTGTCCATCCAGGTTGAATGGAGATCAAGCAGGAAGTGGCAGCAGCAGCTGGCCCAAATGACGAAGGAGGCTGATCCTTCTTCTTCTTACCTGCCTGGCCTTCTTGTTGGGCAGGCATGAAGGTTGAGCCTCGCAACTCAGATCTGAATGCTTAAAGAAGTGGGCAATCAGAACAGGATCTCCTTGATGCAGCTCTGCCACCAAGATGGCTCACCTTTAAGAACATAAGAACATAAGAAGAGCCCCACTGGATCAGGCCAAAGGCCCATCTAGTCCCATCTATCTCACAGTGGCCCACCAGGTGCCTCAGGGAGCACATGAGACAACAAGATGCCTGCATCCTGCTGCCACTCCCTTGCACCTGGCATTCTGAAGTAGCCTATTATTAACGTAAGGAGGTTGCCCAACCCATCATGGCCTATAGCCCACGATGGACTTTTCCTCCAGAAATCTGTCCAGTCCCCTTTTAAAGGCATCTAGGCCAGATGCCAAAATACCAGATGACAGATACCTCTGCAGCACAGGAGGAAGAGGTGGGCTGCCACTGACCAAGTGAGAAGAGATCAGAGTGCCTATTGAAGTAGCAGGGTGGATGGAAGGCAGATGTAGGGACAGGGCACCCCCTTGTCAGATTGCTGCTTCCCCCAACTTGCCTCTTGAAGATGCTACTTCAGCCAGCCTCATGGCTTGGCCAGCCCCGGTTTGAATCACCACCAATGTATTCACTTGTATTTCTACCCTGCTTGATTCAAGTAGTTTACAGCGGGAAAAGAAAACGATCAAATTTACATAAATCTGGATTGACTTTGTTTAATTATTTATATGTTTTTTAGCCTTTTAGTCGGGTTATTTAGTCCATTTATATTAAGTAACAGTATTTTAGTTTACATTTATAAATTATTCATCTCTTTTTCCTTGTTGTCTTCCTCCTTCTTTCCCCCTCCTGTACATCTTGTTGCTTGATTGTATCCTTATCATTCTTTTTCCTTAATGCCACGGCGCCTCTTGATTCTGAATCTTCTTGAGAATCTTCTCCTTTACTTTCTGCGTCTTGACTAATTATTTCCTCCACTTCCTCTGAACTACTTAATTCTGACTTTCCTTTTCTCTCATATCTTCCTTTTCCTTCTCTGTCTATACCTTTTGTATTTATAATTCCTAATTGTTTGCCGAATTTATCTAAAAATTGTTCTTTTTTTTGTACTGAGTTAATATTATAATATTTGGCTTTATAATAGAAACTAACCCCTTCTGGTAGATTCCATTTGTATTTTATTTGATTTTGTCTTAAAACCGCATTGAAGTCTTTATAAGGAATTCTTCTTTTCCTTACCTGATAGGGAATTTCTTTTAATATCAAGAGTTTATGTTCTTTTACTATTCTTTCTTTTTCTTCTAACCTCGTCAGAATTTCCTCTTTCAGTTTCTTTCTGCTGAACTTTATAATTATTTCTCTTGGTTTATTATATCTTTTGGCATAATTAGAGTTCTTTCTATATACTATCTCTATTCCCTCTTCTAAGACTTCTTCTGCTATTTCTAATTCTTGTTCTAGCCAATTTTTAATTACTTTCTCTGTTATTTCTTTCTGTTGTTCCGGATAATTCCGAATACGAATTAACATCTTTGCATTTTCCATTTGTTGTCTTAACTGTATAAGTTCTAACTGTTCAAACTCACTCTTTAACTCCGTAATTTCCTCTTGAACTGAATGTATTTCTTTTTTTTATTTTTTTCCTATCTTTAGTAGCTATTTTCATTTCCTCAGAGACCTTACTTAATTGCATTTGAAATTCTTCTAACTTATTTTCAAATCTTGTTGTTATTCTAGTTTCTGATTCTCTTATATTTTCTCGTATATCTAGACGCATTTGTTCTATTGCTGCTAAGATTGTATCATTTTGAATCTCCCTTCTTGCTTCCATACTTTTTAAATCTTGCCTCACCAAATTAGACAAACCCGAAGTCAATAATGGAGAGGTCCTAACCCCTACTCTAAGACCTTCTTTCTTAGCTGTCATTCTTTACAATATTATCTTTAACAGTACGACTTAAATGATTAGATCAATCAAAAGCTTCTTATAAATGGCAAGATATAACAACTACAAAAAATTCCCACTTAACCTTTTAGCAATTTGAAATTTCTTCTGTAGTTTTGCGTTTTTTCCCCCTTTTCTCTCTATATATGCATATATTCTTCCTTTTGAACAATAACAGAGCCCTTCAGTTAGTGTTTAACAATCATCACTTATAGACACACACCCCCTCTAGCCTTTAATTACAAAGGCAAATTATACTCTAAATTGCATCAGAAGCAGGAGAGGTTAAAGATGGAAAAATAACTAGAAAGGGAAGAGACAAAAATAAAGTATATCTTAACATAAGTGTATTACAAGCAGTTCCTAATTTTGCTAAGCTTTAGTAAAGATGGAGGAAAACAGGAAAAGATGGAGGAAAAAAGGAGGAAAGCAAAAAAGGATGGAGAAAAATCGGAAAAACCACCCACTAACTTAAAGCATATTAATATTAGCTTAATACTGCAAAATTATGTAATATAAAATTCAACACAATTCAGTATTCAGTGTTAAATTCAGCACAATATAGAATCAGTATATATAAATTAAATAGATGCTTCTTCTTCTGCTTTTCTAGTGAATTTTTCTTTCAACGTTCTTTAGGATGTTCTTTTCAATGTTCTTTGTAAAGTTAAAAGAATGGTTCTTCCTTCCAACTGAATCTTCTTCCTTTTTTCCTTTTTTAATTCCTAATGCTTTATTAAAGTTCAATCTATAACTTTAGTCTTGCTTTCAATCAGGTACAAACCACTTCGCCTTTGTTTTGTAATTTACTCAAAGTATTGGAATGTTAAATTGCCTTCGTCTCCTTGTATTCAAAATCCAGCAACAACAAGCTGGCTTAGATGCATTCACAAACACTTTCCCATTGCAATTACGAGGTTTACATTAGGGCTTCTTCGTTGGGAAGACTTGCAGATTCTCAAATTAACATCTCTTAAGTATTCAAAAGCCAGTAGTCGCCATTTATAGGGAGCATAGCACATAGAGACTTCTTAGTTTTGAAAGTTGCAAGTTCAGGCTTACTAGAACGCAGCGCTTCTGTTTAAACAGTCAGTTCCCATTCAGACAAATAGATTTAACGTTTGTTCCTGTGTCCAATTTAAATCTCTACGTTTTACTACGAATATATTATATATTATAAGGATAAAAAGGTAGAAATGGAAAAAATATGCAGATTATGGAAAAAAAAAGATTTTTGATTAATATATTATTTTGCTGTGACCTTTTGTTTCTTTCCCCAAGTCTCCCTGTCCCGTGTCGTCCTTATTACCTATCCCTATGTCTTTATATGTGTAAACACAAATAAAAAAAAAATATAAAAAAAAAAATTTACATAAATCAATGTAAACAGAGTCAGACTGGCTGAATTGTGATCTAAGTGGGCCCTTAGTGTCGTCCTGTTTACATCAGTGAATAGTCTACCAAACATCTGAGGGTTCTCTCTATGTGCATCCACTGACAACCCTAAATGGGTTGAAAAAACAACAAAACTGTGTTGTTATAAGCAGGAAAGAATGGCAGATGGGTAATGGCACAATGCCACTCCCTGGGCGTTAACAAAGGAAGAAGCCTTGTTAAAGAATGATATCTCTGCTACATTATTTAGGAGCTAGCTGTTATGCGACATTCTGAGTCTTTGTAATACTGGCCACTGAAATGCCAGATTGATGGCTGCATCAATCTGTCTAAAAATGCAGAAGATACCATCTTTGCATTCTATCATGACCCACAAACTCTGCTTTAATGACTTTAAAAAAAAAAACAACCAAGCAATTTCTGTCTCTTTGATAATGGCTAAATAGCATTCTGAAGTGAATGCAGGTTGAGCATCCCTAATCCAAAAAGACAAAATGCCCCCAAGTCCTAAATTTTGGGGAGCCCCAACACGATGGCACAATTCGACAGCTGACCTGGTGTGATGGGTCACAGTCAAAATACAGAACATAAGAAGGATCCCCGCTGGATCAGGCCAAAGGCACATCTAGTCCAGCTTCCTGTATCTCACAGTGGCCCACCAGATGCCTCAGGGAGCACACAAGACAACACAATACTGGTGTCTCTTTGCCACTCCCCTACATCTGGAATTTGGAGGTAGCTTACTTCTACAATAAGGAAGTTGCACCACCCATCATGGCCTGTAGCCTACACTGGATTTTTCCTCCAGAAACCTGTCTAACCCCCTTTTAAAGGCACCTAGGCCAGACACTATCACCACCTCCTGTGGCAAGGAGGCCCAGAGGTGCACAACAGACAGTTTAGTCAGCATCCCCAAGGGATTAAAAAAAACCCTTCCAGCCCTCCTCTTTCAGCCACAAATTTCAAATTTAGACTTGGGTCCCATTGCCAAGATATCTCATCATTTATTTGTCAGTATTCCAAAACCCAAAACACTTCTGGTCCCAAGCATTTCAGAACAGGGACTCAACCTGCACCAGCAAAGTGTTTGCCAGTAACCATTCCAAGAACATTCCATTATATTACAACATAACTTGGCTGTATCTTGCAGCCCATCGGAGATGTTGATCTACTGCCCAGTCTTAAGGTGCCAGTCCCCTGTAGGAGCAGTGGCAGCAAAACGGCTACCGCACCATCCTATTGGCACCGCTGCAGCCTTAGGAGGTACCTCGGGAGAAGGGGATGTTTGCTATTTTGCCAGTGCAGACTTGAGGATACACAGGATCCGGCAGTGAAGGTCACTGCTGTTCCCATCCCTGCTCCACCCCTCTCCCACCCAGTTCCGCCCTCCCCATGCCCCAAATGAGCTCACTCCCGGCGGCAGTGTTACTTACCACCAGGCGGCCCCCTGCCAGATCCCCCTGGCACTTGGGCCTTGCGCTGAGCTGATGCTGGCTGTAAGCTCTTACTGCCGGAACTAGAAGTGTCTTACAGCAGTTTCACAACACTGGCACCAGCCGCAAGGGCTTACCGCTGTTGCTGTTGCCAGTAGGACTGGGCCCCTTGTGTGCCATAGCGCAGGCTAGATTGCAGCTTGGTCTTGACCTACCTACACAATCCAGCTGGGCAATATCAGAGGCCTAAATAAATAATGAAGAATCCCACCCCAATCTGCGATCAGGAGTCACAGCAGATGCTTCCATCCCTGGAGAGTTCTGGGGCTTATGTTTCCCTCTGACGACAACAAATTCTTAGGCTTGCATCTGAGCTGAGAGCCGCTGGTCTGTTCGAGAAGCTCACGTCTCTGGGTTGTATAGAAACCAAAGCAAAACTCAGAACAGAAAGAGCTGTATGTGCACACAAGCTGGCATCTCTAGCAGCAGCAACTCCTGGTGGACAGCTGAAAGCTACTGCCTGCTAGGCTTCGTTTTGTGGCATTCCTTCCCACCTCTGCTCTGCCACTCAAGTGCGGCAGAAGCACTGCAGCCAGGCCTCATTAGTCAGACAGGAAGGCTCTTGTGAGAGGAGGAGGGGGTCAAGTGAAGGGTTCCAGGAAGGAGACTGAGCAAGGCATCCCATCAGGAAGGAGCACCAAGGCCTATATTGAATGCTAATTAGACTGATAAGATAACCAGAGGTCAGAAAGGGGCAAAAGATGTGGGCAGGAAGCAAACAGAGGAAACAAACAAGAGTACTTGTGTTTCCTATGTGGCTGAAAATGGGTTTCCTTGTTCCTCTGAAGAAGGCAAAACAAGATGCTTGAGCTGAAAAGGAGGTTCACAACTAACAGCCCAGTCCTAACCTGCCATGGAATAGCCAGGCCGGCACAGCTGGGCTGCATCCGAAGCACATTAGGAAGCAGCAGCAGCAGCTCAGCGTGGGGCAAGGGGATGTTTTACCCTTGCCCCGAGGTAAGCCCCAGTCACCTCTAATCTGGGGCTGCTCAAATCTGCGCCAGCAAAATAGCAGGCTCAGGTCCACGTGGCCAGGAGTGGCCCAAATCAGGACCTCCCAGCCCGGGGACAGGATCTGGCCCAACGCTCAGGCTTCCGCCACCACCCACAGTGCTGCCCCGTTACGCCTCTGGCACACCCTCGGCGCAGTTCTGTGCTGGCTGAGCACTGCCGGCACTTGACCGGTGCAGCTGACGCACGCAGTGGTGTCCGTCAGCACCGCTGCTTGCACTGATTCCGCGGCGCAGACGCGCCTTACGGCATGTTCACAACAGTGCTGGTCTGGAGCAAGAGTGCTGCACCGGCACAACACCAGGTTAGGATTGCGTTACATAAGAACATAAGATGAGCCCTGCTGGATCAGGCCAAAAGGCCCATCTAGTCCAGCTTCCTGTATCTCACAGCGGCCCACCAGGTGCCCCAGGAAGGCACGAGACAACAAGATGCTTGCATCCTGTTGCCACTCCCTTGCACCCGGTACCAGTAGTTCTAACTTCATGACCAGGAGAAGCAGCGGACGAACATTTAGCGGAACGACACCAGCTCCTGCTGAGCCTGAATTTGCTCTTAAATCGTCATGGTACAATCTTGTTCTAGCCACTTGCATGAAATCAACCTCGTTCATACAAAAAAACAAAAAAAGTGGCATCGTATTTAGCTTATGGAAACAAATAGCAAACCCAAATGCAAAACATTTTCCAGGCAGGAGTTTAGAAGCCCCCAAACAGGGGCAAGAGTGAGAGCCACTGCAAGAAGCTCCTTGCGAGGCTGAAATTCTGCTGGCAGACAAAGACCTCCCTCTGGGCCAGGCTGCTCCTCATTCTCATGCATCCCTGCTGGGGAGCAACTCACTCAGAGCGCATCCCAGTGGTCCTGAAAAGCCAGCAAAACAGAGGTGCGCCAATTACATCCTCAGCAGTTTGCAGCAAGCCTAACATCCAACTGAAGCGACTGTTTGGCAGAGAAGCATCCACAAGTCACATCCCAGTCATTATGCTTGCAAGCTTTGTGGTTATACAACCCAGTACCTCCACCCCAGTTTATGCTGCTGATTCTTCTTGCGGTCATGTATTCAGCGCCTCCCACTGTAGGCAGTCAAGACAGTGATGCTTCCAGTGATGCTTTTGCTTTGGGGAGTATGGCAGACCTATCTCATTTACAGGCACTCAATGTTGAAACCAGGCATCCTGAGCCACTTTCCACTGCCTGATCATCCGGCAGCATTGATCAACTAGTTCCTTCATGGTTTCAGTCAATGAAAAAAAGGGAGTAGCAGAAGAACTGCTGGTGTTACACACTGTTCCACAATCAATCATTTATTTCTGCTTAATTTAAGGCACGCAGAAGACATGCATCTAAACACATGTACTGGGTGTTAGATGCCTGCCTGGAGAACATGGATCCAAGACTATTGGAAGGAGTGCTGGTAAGGAGCCACAGGCCAGGAAGACCACATTTTCAATTGATCCAAGGAACCCAGGTGTGTGGAAGGCTTGATTACTGCTTGAATGTTAATGACGCTTTCAAGCCTCTAAAGGTTTTCTAGCTTTCCAGTCAGGCTGGACTGGCACAATGATTTATGAGTCTACCACTTTCCCTGGACTTTTGAGTTGGGAGGAACAATTTTTAAAAGAGAAAGGACAGGTTTCACATCCCCAATGGTCCTCACTAACCTAATGATAAAGCTCCATTTCAGAAACAATCCAAGGGCCAGCCAACCAGCAAACACACCATCTACTCTGGGTGGCAGGACAAAGGCAGAATCCATCAGGGATCCCTGGCTAAAAAATAGAGTCACCACACCTAAGAATCCCATAGGTTTCTATGGGGCGGAAACAACATACACTTTTGGGTTTAGAGTGTCATATTCTTTTTTCCTTGTTCCACATTTGTTCATTGCAATTCTCCCTTGCTGATTATCTGTTGATTACAAACCTGCTGGTGCCATGATATCACCTCTATTTCAGCCTTCATGACAGCTGACATACAAGATGGTAACACCCTGCAGTCCCCTTTTCTTTCCAGCTTTCCCTTCCCTTTCTCCCCAAAGTCCTCCAAACTGCTGAAGGCAATGCAGGCTGGTCAACCTAACTTCTTGGGTCACTTCTAACTCCAATGTCCCAGCCCCCCCCCCCCGTCCTTGAAAGAAAGGTGGCTCAGCTCCCTTGATAGACTCCCTTTAAGGCTTTTGCCTTGCAGGTTAAGTGCTTGCTCCATAGCCTTTGTTTTGGGACAAAGAGGCCCTTTTTTGTCCAGGCAGGTTTGTATGATTGGCCCATTGCTGCCAGGCCCCCTGCAACACATGGCTCTCAAGCTTCCCAGATGGGAACGGTACCTTTGCTCTGCAGCGCAACCTTGTCTAGGACTCACCACAGAGCCCCTCTCTTTACAGAAGACAAAGACAAGTCAAGTTGACTACATGCTTACTGATGGTTTCTGTCGCATCTCTGAAGGTAAGTGTTGTAATAGTTGTGTAGAGGTGGTTGTGTAGAGATGGTTTTCTGCTTTTTTCCCTGTTCATTGGAAACCTGAAATCGTTTACCTCTCCCCCCCCCCAAAAAAAAAATCCAACTTGATTGACATGGCAGATTCTCAAGGGCTCATTACATGGCATTGGTCAAGAGCTTTTGGTTGGTTCGAGAGACTAGTTCCCACACTACAAGTACAAGGTCTGTCTCAAGATTCATTCCTTGCCTGTAGCCCTAGGTTCAGACTACGGACAGCCATTCCCAGCCACAGCCTTTCTGGCCATAGTCTGAACCACCTGTATCCTACTCCTTTCCTCCCTATCACCCCCGTCACTTTCTCCCTTCTTTCTTGTCTCCCTGCTTTCCAGAACTGCCCCCTATAGAACAAACCAATCAAGTTGCGTTCTTGTACATAGTAGGGGAGGAATGGGGAGAACGTCCTGCTTGACTGTGATATCATCACTGAAATTGTGCAAGCACACACACGCGCATGTGCACACATGCACACACACACACACACACACACACACACATTGTACAGCACATCCTGCAGTCTTCATTTACCTGAACTCTGGGAAATAGGAAAAAGGAGACGGTTGTTTTGCTTTGCCACAAGAACATTTCCACTTGGGGAGGGGGAACATTACCAGGAATAAATTTTTGCTTTTCAAGTGTGTCCTGGAGAGAGCAATATAAAAAATAATTTAGGACCAACCGTGTAATTATGTGCATTTATTCCAACCTTCCATTACCGGAGATAACAAGATGAATAGTAAAATGTGAACTTTAACAATCCTGTAATTATAGCCACTGAACCGTACATTATTGAAAGAATTGTGCGCAATCCAGATGCAAAGGAATCAACTGGGTATGTAAATAGAAATGAAACTAAAATAATCAAGTGATGAAGAAGTAATGTGCAGCACTAAATAGCTTATCAACATCTTTTACTGCTGTGATTTCATTTTCTAAACAAATACTCCATTTATTTATTTTTTATCTTTTTTTGCCACACGTCCCACAATTATGCATTTTGTTCAGGGGGTTATAAGCCGCCTGACAAAAACAATCTCTTGATGGCTGTGGGTTACCATTCACAATATCCTATTTTAGTCTTACTCACAAGTGGACTCATATGGCTTATATCCTTATGATTCCCAGCAAGCCGCCTGAAATCTACTCACAGCGTGATCCTTCGCCTGTTAACTCTGAACAGACTTCGACTGAATTCAGGGAGATTTACATATCTTCCAACAGGAAGACGAGGCTGGAGCTCAGTGGTTGGCACTTGGAGGGGGGAAGGTTAAGCAAATGGCAAAAACCTTCTCCCCAAGCTCTTATTTCCTTTGGTGGATAAACAAATTTGGAGACAGAGAAAACCTGAGATGTCAGCATACTTCAAAGCAGAATGGTTCGCTCAGTACATTTTCCATTAGCCAGATTGCTCCTAGCGCTTTCTTGTATTTTCTTCCCCAACTGCCCTTGCAAGATTGCCAATGACCAACAAAACAAAACTGAAGGCATGGGAAAAGAACATGGGAAAATCAACCTATTTGTAGAGTTGCAAGGGGCTCCTTCCCAACTGCACCCAACAGTACCATTGTGCAATTTTCTGCATGGACAAACAAACATAAATTCCTGTCTTATACAGGCATGCCCTGGTATCCACTAGGACAGTGGTTCTCAAACCTTTTAGCACCAGGACCCACTTTTTAGAATGACCATCTGTCCAGAACCTACCAGAAGTGATGTCATGGCCAGAAGTGCCATCATTGTGACACCAGAGCCTGCGGCTTTTCCTGAGAAAGCAGCAAGAAGTTGGGTGATTTCTCAGCCATTTTCAAATAGCAAAGTGAATCCGAAAGGAAAACACACACACACACACACACACACACACACACACACACACACACAAGCA
>JAJKFI010035505.1:22092-43577 GCA_029204185.1 Lerista edwardsae | reverse complement strand
TCTCTCTCTCTCTCTCTCTCTCTCTCTCTCTCTCTCTCTCTCTCTCTGTTTAAAAAAAACAGGCAATGTGTCCTTTTGAGTTCAACAAAACCCCAAGCTCCCAGAATCTCCTCACCCTCCTGGCCCACCAGGGCGTCATGATTGCCCCGACAAGGAACAAGACTCTGCCGGACCTCAAGGAGATGGGCCACTTCCACTGCCAGCAGGCAGGCGTCGGTCTGAAGCCCATGGAAGACACCAAGGGCAGGTACGCCGTCCAACGCGAAAGGTGTTTGGGATGCTGCAGTAGCATAGCCGGAGAGGGGCGCTAAATATTGCCAGCACCTCAGCGTGTAAGCCATGTAAGCAGCCTCTCACTGTCAAAGCCATTCTGGGTGGTGACAGCAACCTGATGGCCAGGGGGAGTTTGCAGAGCATGTTGAGGCACCTGCCATGCTTAATGTGCAGCCCCCCTCTAGCTAAGCTACTTGGATCCAGATCTGCTGTTGTGCATGACAATGTGCTGGTCAGGTTAAGAGGGATGTTCTTTTCCCTCTCTCAAAACACCAGAACCAGGGGACATCCGCTCAAACTGAGGGTTGGGAGAGTTAAAGCAGATAAAAGGAAGTACTTTTTTACCCAGCGGGTAGTTAATCTGTGGAACTCTTTGCCACAGGAGGGGGTGATGGCATCTGGTCTGGATGCCTTTAAGAGGGGATTGGATGGATTTCTGGAGGAAAGGTCCATCGTGGGCTATAGACCATGATGGATTGTGCAAGCTCCTTACAAAGGTGGTGGGCTGCTGGCACCGGGTGCAAGGGAGTGGCAACAGGATGCAAGCATCTTGTTGTCTCGTGCCTCCCTGGGGCACCTGGTGGGCCGCTGTGAGATACAGGAAGCTGGACTAGGTGGGCCTTTGGCCTGATCCAGCAGGGCTCTTCTTATGTTCTTATGATGGTTGGTGCTCTCCCAACCGTCTTGTGGGGGTTGGGAGAGGAACAAGGCGCGTGGTTCACATACCGAACCTTCCCGTGTGCCTTTGGGGACTTGGGAGGCCGTGGGAGCTTAGTCTTGGTCAAGATCTACAGAGAGGACACTGTGGCCAAGCTTTGGGTGTCCCTTAACGTGACCGCTGAGAGATCCAGACTAATGGCCGGAGGTGGGTGGAATTGCTCTGTAATTGCCGTCTTCCTCTTCCTTCCCCCGTTTCCTCTGATGATATCTTGGGTTAGCCAACTCGGCAGTCCTGGCCCAGTGCCAGATCTGATCCAGTGTGATAATTATAATCCCTTTTTGCGATGCCCAGTGGAGGAGAGCCAAGCTTCGGCATCTGATAAGCATGCAAGGAGGTGCCTTGGATCAAACTAAGCCTGCGTGAATGTCCTGGACATGAGCTTTCCACGCTGCCTTCATCCTCTGACCCATGTCCAGTGATGTCATGCAGGGGGAACGTGGGGAACTCTGTTCCACTAGTTAAAATTAGGGCTGACTCCGCCCACTTCACTCTCCCTCCTCCCCCTCCCGATTCCTCTGCAAAGAGCTTTTCTTCTTGTTTGGCCGGCACTCAGAGGGTTAAAGGGGGCGACTCCGGATTCCTAGGGGGGCGAAGGCAGTGATGTCATTCAGGGGGAATGGGCCAGAACGGGCGTTCCGGATCCTCACGGGCTCCGTGGCTGGTTCCGGGTTCCCGACAAGTGCCAATCAAAAGTGAGTTCCTGTTCCTAAATCATTTGAATGACACCACTGGTCAGGGGGCGACACTGTCCTGGGTACCACACCATGAGGAGCGTGTTTTGGGTTTTGCTGAGCTCCAGAAGAGACCTCCGCAAGGCCTTCTGAGGTGTGTTGGTGCAACAGTGTCATGGGATTGTTTAAAAAAAATTGTGGCTCTGGCAGAAGATGCCTTACCTGTGCCACTGCCCTCGACCAGCCCTTAATGAGCCAGGCCTGGATGTTCCTTAAACACTCTGCCTTCTGTTTTCCTGTTTCTTCAGGTCACTCAGCACAGGGCGTCTCACGGATCTCCTTCTCAAGGCAGCTTTTGGGACACAGATCCCGGAGGCGGGCAGCAACGACAGCTTGAACAACGAGAAGCCCATGGAGATCACAGGTGCCAGCCTCCAGGGAGCCCCCCCTGGTTTTTTGCTCTTCCTGGTGCCTGCCCCCCCCGCCCCCATTCCTTGGCTTTTTGGCTGCCCGTGCAGCTTCTCCCTGACCTCAACTTGAGCAATATTCTTTTCCTTTCCCCCTGTAGCTCCGTCCCCGGCTTGTGGAGGAACCTTTCACTGTGGGGCCCGGGACAGGGGCTCGGCAAGCCCCTCCCCCGTGATCTTTACTGTTGGATCCCCTCCGAGTGGGACAACTCCACCGCAGAGCACCAGGACCAGAATGTTCTCAGGTAACGGCCTCCGCCTTGACCTCGCTGTCAGGGAAAGAATGAGAACTGGCATGAAGCTGGATGCATTTAGCAATGAAGAAGCACAGCACACTCCTTTTCAGATCTCATCCTGCCAGGAATTGGCCAGGAGGGGGATGGTAATAATAGCTTACCTCAATCAAGGTACTTATATACCGCTTTTCAACACGAAGTTCACAAAGCGGTTTACAGGCAAATAGTAATAATAAAGTGGGCAGAAGATTTAGTGGGCAGAAGATTTAGTTGAGAGGGTTAATGCCTCCGTTTGCCTGAAGATAAGAGCTGAAGATCTGAAGGTCGCCAGTTCGGGACAGCCGGAAGTCCCTGTGAGCGGCAGACCTCGTTAATTGTGGCTGATTAACAGCTGAGCTTCGGCTGCCTTGTGTGAGGGGGAGTTGTGCCGAAGTTCAGCTGCTTCTCTGGTGGGAGCAGGGAAGCCATTTATCAGCCAGCAAGAAGACAAACAGGTGGCCAGAAAGAAGGACTAAAGATCCATCTGTATGTGTGTAGTTCTTGAAAGATAGAACATTTCTGTATAAATTGTAAAAACCTTCGGGTTTCTGAACAAAGTCTGCCCATGTAAACCGCCTTGAGTTATAGTCATTAGAGAAATCTGGTGACCTAAGAAAGGCGGTATATAAATCCAAGTATTATTATTATTATTATTATTATTATTATTAATAATAATAATAATAATAATAATAATAAGAAGTTAAATGGCTCCCTGTCCCAAAAGGGCTCACAATCTTAAAAAGGCAGATCGCCAGCAACAGCCACTAGAAAGACTGCGCAGGGGTGAAGAGGGACAGTTACTCTCCCCCTGCTAAATATAAGAGGAGCACCACTTGAAAAAGTGCCTCTTGTCCAGTTAGCAGGGGTTAACTGGATGGGATAATTCCTTGATGGGATAATTCATGCTAGATGCTTTCCGCACTTCAAAAGCACTATACAGACACTGTACAGCTATACAGACAGCTCAGTTTCAATGCTGATGCAACCCCAATGTAAGGGAACATTTGTTCCTTTCCCTTGAGGAGGCCTCCATTCCTCTCCCTTCCCCCATTATTTATTTATTTATTATTTATTGAATTTCTACCCCGCCTTTCTGCCCGAAGGCACTCAAGGCGGCATTACAAAATCAAAGTTAAAAACAGAATAAAATACATCATAATTAAAAACAATAATTAAAAACAATATAAAAATACAATATAAAAGTATAACAATCATCCCATGGATCATAAAAGTACAGAAATATAAAAGAATGCAAAGACCAGCCAGCCTGTCAGCAACTAAAAGCCTGCTGAAACAAAAAGGTCTTCAGCCCCCGCCGAAATACCGCCAAAGAGGGAGGAGTTCTCAATTCGAAGGGGAGGGTATTCCAAAGTTGGGGTGCCACCACCGAGAAGGCCCTATTCCTGGCCGCCACCTCTCTCACCTCTCCTGGTGGTGGCACAGTCAAAAGCCCCCCCCCCCCGATGACCCCAGAGTACGGGTAGGGTTATATGGGAGGATCACAGGCTGCACCTCATTGGCAGAGCTTCACCGGATCTGGAAAGTGGGTTAGGTTGTGTGCCTGCCAGAGCAAACGCCTGACTGTCACACTTGCACACTGTGGGGTGGCAGGATCCCCCAATGGACCCGCTACCCTTGATAGGACTGAGTATCGCACAGTCGGTTGCAGTGCAACGCTTGAGCCTGCGGGGTCAATAGATACCATTTTCTTTTACAATCATTCTTGTTGCAAAGCTGCTCACAGCAGCAAAGCGAAGAAGAAAACAGGTTTCCCTGTCCCAAAGGGACTCAGAATTATAAACAGAGACACCAACGAACAGGCACTGAAGGTGGGATGCTTGTGCTTGTGGTGAAACGGGACAGTTGTGGCTTGAGCGCATTGAGCACCTTTAGGCAAATAAGGCGGGGTATAAATCTAATAAATAAATATATGAGAGGTATATTTACAAGGTATCCTTTTGTCCTGTTAGCAATGATTGTGAACTTTCTCATAACAAGAACTTCCAAAGTAAACAGGAAGTCTGTAGGATAGGAGTGGTGGCTTAGAGAGAGTGTGTAGGCGCTACTCTTCTCCCCTCCCCATTCTCTTCTACTCCATTTCTCTTTGTAAATCCAAAGTGCATAAGAAGAGTCGAAATGGCAGAGATTTAAGGAAACTTTGGATGATTTGGTCTCATCCAAAGTTGCAGTGGGTTCTGGAACAAACGCACACACACACACAGAGATCTCTCTGAGATCTGTGGTACGTACACGGAGGCCATCGAATGTGGGATCCACTGCCCACATGGACCAGTCTTCACATCCAAGCTGTGGCAGTGGAACGATAAATGAAGCTGTGTTTTGGATTTTCCTATGGGAGGTAGTGGCAAGGGAGGATTAGTAAAGGTAACTGAGGATGAAAACATTATTGTTAAACATGAATTTATCCATCATCTGTGTTCAGGTAAATGTTCAAAAAACAAAAGGGAAGAAAGAGGGTCAAATGTTTCTGCACTTTGATGTTCCAGGCCTTGTTTTGCTGCATGCTGATGGTCTTGGGTAACCCTCCTGTGTTTTGTTTCAACCTTCTAGTGGGGTCTTCCAGCTCCCTCAGTTCCGGTGGCTCTTTGAGCGGGCGACACTTCATCATGGGAGCAGGTGGGGATGTTCTAGAAGCCCCGTCGGGTTTCCGCTACACTTTTGCCGATCCCATCTCTGCCAACCTGGAAGGAGCGGTGACCTTTGAGGCACCTGAGCTTCCAGAGGAGACACTCATGGAGGTGAGTGAGCTGCACCAAGCCCACCCCCAAGCCAAGAGGGGCCTTTTGATGTTTCAGAGTGCTGGCAGGTTACAGGGTTGTCCGTGTGCTGTGATGTCATGTCATGCAGGGGGAACGCAGGGGAACTCAGTTCCACTAGTTAAAATTAGGGCTGACTCCGCCCACTTCACTCTCCCTCCTCCCCCCTCCCCATTCCTCTGCAAAGAGCTTTTCTTCTTGGTTGGCCGGCACTCAGAGGGTTAAAGGGAGCAACTCTGGATTCCTAGGGGGGCAAAGGCAGTGATGTCATTCAGGGGGAACGGACCAGAATGGGCGTTCCAGATCCTAACGGGCTCCCTGGCTGGTTCCGGGTTCCCGACAAGTGCCAATCAAAAGTGAGTTCCTGTTCCTAAATCCGTTTTGCCGTCTTCCCCGCCCCCGCGGGCTGCCGCTCACCCGTTCCTCCCACCCAGCGTTCCGGCTGCATGACACCGCTGCCTGGAAGTGACATGGATGTCATGACCTCACTCCCCTGGACGCAGTGAACTGGAGGGAGGTGAGGCTGAGAGATTGACTGGCCCCCGGTCACCCAGGCTGAGTACGGTTTGAGCCTGCATCTTCCAGGTTTAAGGCCACTTCCCAAACCCCTACACCAGCCTGTCTCAAGAAGACCACACCATCCTCTCTGGACGCCACTCTGCTCCCTAAGCTGTGGTTAGGCGAAACGTCAGCACGAATTCCAGCCACAGTCGTCATCCTTCTCGGCAATATTTTTATGACGTTCCTTCCTCCTGCGTAGCTCAGAGGGTTGCCCCCTGAGATGAGACGACAGAGTTCATTGGGGGACTGCGGGCCAGTTGTGCTCAGCCTCGCCTGAGTTGTGCTCAGGGGCTTCTCTTACAGGGAAAATGGGCAGGGGCTTGCCTGCTGCTCCTCCTCGGAGGAAGGGCTAAGTGAAAATAGGGCTGAGTGAAAATAGTGAAAACTCAGCCAAGCTCTCTAGGTTTTCCGGCATGGGGGAAACCACTTGCTTGCCAAGAATCAGTGGTGTCATTCAAATGATTTAGGAACAGGAACTCACTTTTGATTGGCACTTGTCGGGAACCCGGAACCAGCCACGGAGCCTGTTAGGATCCAGAACGCCCGTTCTGGTCCGTTCCCCCTGAATGACATCACTGCCTTCGCCCCCCTAGGAATCCGGAGTCGCTCCCTTTAACCCTCTGAGTGCCGGCCAACCAAGAAGAAAAGCTCTTTGCCGAGGAATTGGGAGGGGGGAGGGGGGAGAGTGAAGTGGGCGGAGTCAGCCCTGATTTTAACTAGTGGAACTGAGTTCCCCCGCATTCCCCCTGCATGACATCACTGGCAAGAATGCCCTTTGCAGTTGGTCAGTCTGCAAGCTGATTAATCTGCCGCTTGCATTGATTAGAGTTGGCTGCCTTGGGTGTGCTTTGTCTGAGGTGAGTCTGCAGGACTGTGGAAAGCAATGCGGCAGGCCTCCAGCACCCCCCCCCTCACGGTGTCCTTGCCTCCCTTGGTCACAGCAAGAGCACACCGACATCCTGCGCAGCTTGCGCTTCACCCTGGCCTTCGTCCACTACGTGATGGAGATCGCCGCGCTCAAAGGCAGCGCCAGCGAGATGAACAGCTCCGTCGCCTCCGAGTACCAGCTCCAGGAGAGCGTCGTGGCCGATCAGATCAGCCTCCTCAGCAAAGAATGGAGGTAAATGTGACCACGCAAGAACTTCCGCGTGCAGCAGATTGCCAGTGGGGGGGGGGGATCCGCTGCAGTGGTGCGGGGCAGTGCAGGGCCATTCTGGGTCACAGCAGTCCCAGAGTATACAATAGGACAACGTATGCCCGGGCCAGAGACTACGGCTTGCTGAGCAGGGCAGAAGGGCCCAGCTTCAAGCCTTTGCAAAGATCTCTGGAGCTGGAGAGCTACAGCCCTGCCGTGTTGCCAGTACTGATGGACTGCTGGGCTCTGTACAGGGGCGGTCCTAGTCAAAATGGCGCCCGGGGCACCCAATAGAAGTGCGCCCCCACGGGAGCCCAGGTCTACCCACCAGAAGCGGCCGAGGGTAGACCTGGGCTACACGGAGCCCAGATCTACCCATTAGAAACGGCCGCGGGTAGACCTGGGCTCCGGAGCCTAGATCTACCCGCGGCCGTTTCTAATGAGTAGACCTGGGCTCCGTGTAGCCCAGATCTACCCGCGGCCATTCCTAATGGGTAGATCTGGGCTCCGGAGCCCAGGCTGTTCCTAATGGCGCCCCCCTAGACAGCCCGAAGACGGCGCCCAGGGCTCGTGCCCCCCCTGCCCCCGCCCTAGATCCACCACTGGCTCCGTAGAAAGCACCTCCATACACTCACGCGGCAGCCACGGGCCTGGCGGCGCCACCCACCCCTTTGTTTTCTTTGCAGCTATGCAGAGCAGCTGGTGCTTTATCTGAAGGTGGCAGAGCTGCTTTCCTCCGGGCTGCAGATGGCCATCGAGCAGATCCGGGCAGGCAAACTGTGCCTCTCCTCCACTGTCAAGCAAGGTGAGAGTTCTGGGCTGGGCGCCAGGAGAAAATTGCATCATTTTTGCTCCAGCACACTTGCGATTGGCTGGGTCTGAGCTGAGACTGTAACTGTGGGATCTCATGTGCTGCTTCCAGAAGCCAGGAGAGGTTCCAATGTGAGGAGAGACTCCTTGTGGCACCTCTTGTAAAATACAGTTGATCAGGCGGCACTTGAGTTAGGCACCAAAATCCACCCAAGCTGCATCAATTCAACATCCTCCCCAGCCCAGAAGCTGGGGTTGCCAGCTAGAGAATTGTCCGTATGCTTCTGCCCTCCCATTCAGCTCTTCTGTCTTGCTCTGCATGTTGAAGACTGAAGAGTCTCATCTCACTGGCTTGCATGACAGGGCCTTCTTAGTGGTGGTGCCCAAACCATGCCAGTCTCTCACCCAGGAAGTTGGTGTTGCCTCCTCCCTTCCCACTTTTAGTCATCTTTCACAAAACTTCTCTGTTTGGGCATCATCTTGGGACCATCTTTTAGTAGTTACGTTTTATACTGTATTCCTGTTGAGTGTTAATCTTGGTTTTTTCTATTCCTTGAATGCTGATGTGAGCCACTTGGGGCAATCAACTAGCATACAGGTTTGGTTTTAAAACATTAACTGAACTCCCAAATCCAGACTTTCTCCTTAACTACACTTGAATGGCATTAAGTGTTTCTTTCCTTTCTCATCCACCCAGACAGGCTGGGGCATAATGTCCAGTGGCTGGAAGGAGCCTGGGGCCTTCGGTTTCACGTGAACCCTGGGATTTGTATTGCTAGTCAGCAGAGGCATTTCTACAGGGGTGGCAAAGCTCTAAGTGTTGCAAGAAGCCTTACCCTGTCATGTAAATCCCTCCTCTCCCTTGCTGCTGTAGCCAGTAAGCAATGCCAAGATGTTGCTGTTCCCTGTGAGGATTGGCTAGAACAGTGCAGGAGAGGAGTGTTTTCCACTGCAAGGTAAGGCTTCTTGCAAAACTTAGAGCTTTGCCCTCCCTTAGATCTGCCTCTGCTCCCCTCCCCCACAAACACCAGCTCCTCCGGCTTATTCCCAACAGTCTGACTGCTCAAGTCAAATATTCGGTGGCTAGTTGACAGTGTTTTGGCTGGACTTTTCAACCTTCAGCCCCCACCTGTCACCCTTCAGGAAACTCGGGGCAGTGTCCATAATCATTGATATTATTGATACAGTAAAGCAGCAGTAGCAGCTAACAAAATTCCTAGTGAGGAATGTGCCAATCAAGTGAACTGGGGGTGGGGAGCTGGCAAACACAGCTGGGTCTCCTTCCAGGCTCATTAAAGAAATCCACCGAGGAGGGAGGCAACTGCACAGAACAAGGCATGGAATGGTTTTGGGAGCCACCACTGAGAAGCCCCTCTCACTTCCTGCAACCAGTGCAATCTCAAGAGGAGACAGGACATGGCAAAAGTGGACTCATGGGCAGATGGACTCGTGGCCTAGGTTCAAGCGGGCCCTTGCAAAGACTTTGGGGAAACTGATCTGTGGATGAGAAGATGCAGAAAATGAAGATCCTCTTACCCCCAGGGTTACAACCTGCCTGTCTTTTTTTTTTTTCCCCTTTCCACTAGTGGTGAGGAAGCTCAACGACCTCTACAAATCCAGCGTCTCTTCCTGCCACTGCTTGAACATGAGGCTGCAGAGGTGGCTCCTGGATAAGCAGAAGCTCATGGACCGCATCAACAGCATCACAGCCGAGAAGCTCATCTTCAGCCACGCTGTGCAGATGGTAGGGGAGGCACCTATCGTCGCTGGGTGCTTGGCCTTTGTGCTTTCGCGGGGTGGCGATCCCCAGCCGCGAGTCCGGGAATTCAGATCTCCTGCACCGTTCCACCGGTGCTGTGCCCAGGACTCCCTGCAGTGCTGGCTCCAGGGCACGTGGTTCTCGAGCATTAATCAGCGAGCCTCCTTAATGTGCAAGAAGGGGGGGATCTAGTGGGGCATGCTCAAGAAAAGAGAATCCCATACTAGTTTGGGCACAAGGCGTGGTGGGGGCAGGGTCATAGCTTGGGGGCGGACCCCCTGGCTTGCCCATACAGAGAGCTCCGAGTTCAATCCCTGGGGCGTCCAGGAAAGACCCAGTGATTCATGCAGGGGGTACGCGGGGGTACGCGAGTACCGGTTCCTAGGATTACAGCTCGCCCCGCCCAGGAAATTCAAACGCTGCAGGGGGCAGAGTCGACGAGTGGGCGGGCGAATGGGCGGGGCCAGCTGTAATCCTAGAAACCGGTATTCGCGTACCCCCTGCATGACATCACTGCCCTTGCAGCGAGGGCGGGTCCTCCAGCCGTGCAGGAAAAGGGAAGGGAGTTGGCCAGGCTGTGCAGAGCTCGCCGCCCCCCTCTGGCGCCCTGCTTGCTTCCCGCTGGCTTTCTGGGGCGGGCCAAACTTTTGCCCACGTGCAAGTCCAGCTGCTCAAGGTCAGGTTGCCTGAGCAACACTTTCTCTCCCAGACTAACAGCCGCCTGCTTCCCCATTCCAGGTTCAGGCTGCTGCCCTGGACGAGATGTTCCACCACAGGGAGGACTGCGCACAGCGGTATCACAAGGCGCTGCTGCTGATGGAAGGGCTTCTGAACATCATCACGGAGCAAGGGGACGTGGAGAACATCACGAAATGTAAGGGCCGGCCGCTGCTTGGCGGTTTTTGGGAGCTGGGATCGGAGGCCAGTTCCGGGATGCGCTCGCCAGATTCCATCGCTGAACGTTGTCAGGGAAACCTGATGTTTTCTGGCCAGCTTCTTGGTTCCTGCTAGTTATTTTGCAGTGCCTGTGGGTGGCTCTGGGTCTCGGGAGACCCTGGGAAAACTCAGTGATGTCATGCAGGGGGAAGGCAGGGGAACTCAGTTCCACTAGTTAAAATTAGGGCTGACTCCACCCACTTCACTCTCCCTCCTCCTCCCCCCTCCCCATTCCTGTGCAAAGAGCTTGTCTTCTTGGTTGGCCAGCACTCAGAGGGTTAAAGGGAGCAATTCCGGATTCCTAGGGGGGCGAAGGCAGTGATGTCATTCAGGGGGAACGGACCAGAACGGGCGTTCCGGATCCTAACGGGCTCCGTGGCTGGTTCCGGGTTCCCGACAAGTGCCAATGAAAAGTGAGTTCCTATTCCTAAA
Organism: Lerista edwardsae; assembly: GCA_029204185.1. Classification (NCBI taxonomy): domain Eukaryota; kingdom Metazoa; phylum Chordata; class Lepidosauria; order Squamata; family Scincidae; genus Lerista; species Lerista edwardsae. The sequence continues at coordinate 32,760 of JAJKFI010035505.1, read as the reverse complement.
TCATTTGAATGACACCACTGGGAAAACTGTTCCCCTTCCCCATCTGGATAGGCCCCCAGAGAGTGGCTCCCCTCCCACACACAGAGTGGACACAGAGGGGGTCTCGTGTATCAGCAGGGGGTCCTTCTGGAGGCCAGGGGGCCTTGGCAGTGGCCCAGTGATGTCATCACTGTTTTAATAGATAGTTTTTATTTTATTATTTATTTTTACTTAGTTTTTGTTTCCTTAATTTATTTATTGCTGCTTTATTTATTTTTATTGCTGCTGCTTGCCACAGGTTGGCTTTTAATGGCTATTTTATTGTTTACAATTTTATTTGTATTTTATCATTTATGCGTTTTAATTGAATTGTATTCATTTGAAGAATGTATATCGTGCCTTTCCCATGCCAAAGCAAATGCCCGAGGCAGCTTACACGGGCAGGCTAGTTTAAAGCACCGTTTCTCAATGTACAGTATGCTGTGGCACACCTTGTCCTCGATCCCAGATGCAGCCTTCACAGTGTGGTTCTCTCCTGTTATGTGGCAAGCAGCCAGAATGCTTGAAGCCTCTTGGGATGGCATTGGGCCCATCACTGTCTTTCATGGGGTTGTTGTTGTAAAGCATAAATTCCTGGATCCCAAATGTATGGTTCAAAAGAAAGGTTTATTGTCATGTTTGCAAATATGGGTGGCAAGCAAATGCCGAACAGAACAAGCTGCGTACCACACCTTGCACAAAATGGGTGCAACGATTTATACGACTGAGGCGGCGTTCCTTACTGTACCTTCATTGGTTATTGCCCAGCCAACTGCTGGCACTCACGCAGAATAATTTACTTCCCCCCTCCCTTCCTCCTTCGTATGTGCACCCCTCCTTTGCACATGCTTTTACCCAGGATGCATAGGGATGGCTATTACGCTAACTCCATGCACGTCTCACCCAAGGTTACAGCTGTATCTGGGTCCTGGGAACTTTCTTCTATGTATCAGCTTAGGAATACGCACCGCCCTCCCCTTTTCTTTACCAGTCAGGCTTTGCCTGGGCCTGAAACACCATTACCCACTTCTTTCTCTCTAGAGAGAAACAGTAGGCCTTATAGTTTAGTGTTGGAGTTCAAAATTCCCATGGGTTTGTATGACTATTGATTTATATCTCACATTATATCTCACGCCAAAGAACTGCTCCCTCTTTGGCGGTATTTCGGCGGGGGCTGAAGACCTTTTTATTTCAGCAGGCTTTTAGTTGCTGACAGGCTGGCTGGCTGGCTTTTTTTTTGCATTTTTTCTTTTGCATTTTTTTATATATATATATATTTTATGATCCCAGGGATTAATTTTGTTGTATGTTGTATTTTTAATATTGTTTTTATTGTCTTTTAATACTGTTTTTAATTGTTTTTATTGTATTTTAACCTTGTAAATGCCGCCTTGAGGGCCTTTGTGGCGGAAAGGCGGGGTATAAATCAAATAAATAATAAATAAATAATAATAATTGTGATGGCAAAACGTGGGTGTGCTCTTGTTGGGGGTCAGGATGGACGACAAAAGACTAACTTTGCCCTGTGCTCCTTCCAGGCAAAATGTGCATCGAACGGCGACTGTCAGCTCTGCTGTCGGGGATCTGCGCATGATGACGAGCCCACGGCTTCTGCCCCGCAGAAGATTCCCCTGACTCTGGAGGCGCAGGTTTCAGTGACAAACTCCTCAGGCGCGAGTGATTGTCTCTTCCCCTCCCTCCCCCCCCCAGCATGACTCAAGGGGTCTTGAACTGGATTTGGCTGCTCTCCATCGCCCGCTCTACTCTTCAGGGACAGTGGCTGGAGCTCTCGCCCTCTCAGCTGCTGTACAAAACCGGATATGTCTGCAGGAAGAGGGGCAGGAGGCCTGTTCCCGCCTGGGCCACACAAGCTTTTACTGAATGCAAGAGAGCTGGGTGAAGGGATCAGACTTCCTGCACGCCCCTTTTGGAGGTCAGGGCCACTTCCTGCTGCTGTGTAGCTGGCCTTGCCTGGGAGTTGCAGCCGCTATCACACTGTGGTCCATTGCTGGCAGTGGATGCACAGACCCCCTTCCTCTTGGAGTAAGAGCTTCCCTGGCACGGAATGTGGAGACTGGGGAAGACTGTCGTTCTGCAGTCAAGGCCACCTTCCCCCAAGCCTGGTGACAGCCAATCAGGCAGGAGCCTATTGGAGAACTCTGCCTGCCACGCTGCTTGGTTTTCTGCGTAGGCCTCTGGTCATTTGCCTCATAAGCTGAAAAGCAGCCATTGTACCGCAGTAGGCAGCCCAGAACTCGCCTTGCAGACGGGCAGGAAGGGGGAGGCGAATGACGCAGAAGGAGCCCAAGTCAACGTTTTTGTAGACTGGCGCATCAAAATCTTCTCTGGACTCGCTTGCACCTGTCCGAAAAAGCCAAAATGTTAGTTAATAAATAGATATATAAATATACATATATACACACACATATACTGTATGTGTACATATATACACATATACATATGTGTATGTACACACATATACTGTGTGTGTGTGTGCGTGTGTGTGTGTGAGAAGAGATGCTACTTTTTCACCCAAAGGGGTCTCGTAAATAGAAGCATGTATGTGCCCCTCTCCTCCCGTCAAACACGTCTCCAGTGTGAGAGAACATCTGTGCAGTGTTTGGCGTGCAGCTCTTGGCCAACTAACAACCCCTCCCTGCCTTTCCGGGAGTGTGGGAAATGAAACACACACACATGTACTCATAGGCACGCACGCACACAAGCTTTGTGAATTAAAGGAGCACTTTACAGACAATCTGAGTGTGTCACACTGTGTCCCTCAGTTATCAGAAAACATTTAGCCGTTAGGAATCCTGTTCCCATTGCTTTTTTCTCTCCCCCTCCCTGTTTCCTGATATGTTGTTGATTGATAGTTGTTGGTTTCCTTTTGTTTTAAAATTGCACTACAAGCGTGTATATGTGTTTGTGGGCATATGCATATTAATATTTTTTTTCACCAGGGTGAGTCAGTATTAATATGCATAGCATATAATGTAAAGTATAATGTGTGCGTTTTTAAATGTACTGTGTTTTATGCTTGTGGGGGGGGGGACCCCAGAAAGCAAGCCCGTAGGTCACATCCTTTCCATGATGGGTGGCATTAGCTTGAAAACATTCAGTGCCCAGAATTGTTTGCTTTTCAACTTAATATGTGTTTTACTTTCACTCAGAAACTTGTGTTCGCGATTTTCTGAAAGTGCCCAGATCTTGACGTCATGCATGCTTATCAAGTTCAAAAAGACTTTTTTTAAACAAAGTGGTTTGCTGTTTTTGTTTTTTAAAAGACACAACAATCTCTTAAAAGAAAAAAGCTGTTTTATCTTTTTCAGTGTTTTCTTTTTTCCTGTTTCTATTTTTAAAAGCAACAACATAGCCAAAAAGAAAGGAGGTGCACTCTGTTTATGTATGCATGTGTGTGTAGTATGGCTGTGATTTGTGTGTGTGATTTTGGGCTAAGTGTGTTCTGGCCATGAGCAAATGTGTAAGAGACGGATCTTCCTAGGCTGCCTCTTTTGATGTTTTCCATTGTGTGCATGATTTTTGAAAAAATAGAATGGATACAATTCACAGCAGTATTTTGCGAATGTGAGTTATAAAGGCCCATGGCACACAAAACCTGGATTTAGGGGGGTAGTTTATTAAGTGTGGGTCAACTGTATTTATTTGCACACAGCGGGTTTGGACTATCACTTGTCTTTTGTCACACCTGTAATTTTGTTTTCTCCTTCAAAATATGCAAGGAACCTCACAGTACACTCCTATGTGTGTATGCTTAGAAGTAAGCCCCATTTAATTGAGGAGACATACTCCCAGGTAAATGTGTTTCGGATTGCAGCCTTACTGATGTGGAAACTAGTTTCTGGGCTCCTGACTAGACATGGTTAAAAGGAAGTACTTTTTTACCCAGCGGGAAGTTAATCTGTGGAACTCTTTGCCACAGGAGGTGGTGGTGGCCTCTGGTCTGGATGCCTTTAAGAGGGGATTGGACCGATTTCTGGAGGAAAGGTCCATCGTGGGCTATAGGCAATGAAGGATTGTGCAACCTCCTTACAAAAGTGGAGGGCTACTGGTACTGGGTGCAAGGGAGTGGCCACAGGATGCAAGCGTCTTGTTGTCTCATGCCTCCCTGGGGCACCTGGTGGGCCGCTGTGAGATACAGGAAGCTGGACTAGATGGGCCTTTGGCCTGATCCAGCAGGGCTCTTCTTATGTTCTTATGGTTCCAGAAAAAAAATGCCAAAACAAAACGCCCCCTTCCCTCCTCTCGGCCACCGACCCGTCTGCACAGACCGCACATCTGATGACCCATCCGAGAGTTTAGCTTGCGTCCACTCTCTGTACATTGTTTATTCACAGTGGGCTTGCCTGGCAGCTCTCCCCTGCTCCAGCCGTTTGGAAAGAAGAATTCTATGCCTTGAAGGCAATGATGGATCATTGAGGATTCTCGATTATTCTTAGCAGTATTCCAGGGTGGGAAACAAGCTGCAGTCCTGCCAAACGGTTGGTTCTGATGCCACTCACCGTCTCCATGCCCTCCACTGGCTTGGCATCCCACATGGCAGGGGCCACAACGGGATGGCATTTCAGCCAAGACCTGCAACGTTTCATTTGTGAGTCAGTTTCCGATCCGTCTCATCAGCTTTTAAAAGGTGCCCCAATTGATCAGATTCTTGATTATTATTTGGAATGATTCTATGTTAACTATTATTGCTGTGATCCTTATTAATGCAGGCACTTAATAAAATGGCAGGTGGCAGGCCAAGGTCGTAGAAGAGGTAGTCCTCTTTTGCCCTCGCGCCGGGGAGGGGGAATGCATCTTCCCCTTCTTGTCACCAGGTATAAAACATCTACAAACAAATGTTTGCTTTTTTCCCTCTAGGGAGCGTGGTCTTCAACCTTTTTCCATGCCTGACCCCATATATAAATAAAGTGTGAGATTGGGGAACCCCTCTTGATCCAGGCCCCTCCCAGGATCCTGCCCACCCACATCACCGCCAACTCCCAGCTCCTTTTGCTGTAACTAAATATTCTTACTAGAGAAAACAGATAAAATTTCCTTGAAGTCTGGCACTGGTGAAAGCTCTTTCAACACCATTTCAACACAACCTGAGCAGCCCTGGGACACCATCGCCTGGAACCTGAAGGGGGACATCAGCTGCCTCCCCCTTGACCTGGCTGTGCTCCAGTCCAGTGATCTTCAACCTTTTTCATTCCTGTAAGTTGCTGTTGACCCCACAACTGAAGCTTTGCGGCCTCTTTGGGGTCCCAACCTCAAGACTGAAGGATGCTGCTCTAGACCTCTATTTTTTTTATGGGCGAATTTAAGGCCACAATTTTGTGCACCTGAACACAGTGGAACTTACTTCTGGGTAAACATGCACAGGATTAATCCATTGATGCACTAGCATGGCTTTAATCTGAGAACAGTTTCAGCCCTCTCTCCAACCTCCCTATACATGGGCCTGTGTCTTAAATACACAGGTATGCATAGTCCATTCATTTTAACTCTGGTTAAAATGGTTAACTCTGGTTAATCATTTTAACTCTGGTTAAGACCTTAGCAACCGTGGTGGGTCTGATGCTGTGCAGCAACACCAGGATGGAGGGCACCTAATAGATTCAGCCAGACACCCACTCTGTTACCTGGGCCGCATTGTAACATTTTTGCATTTCTACCTTCAATTTCACGGACGTCCATTTAACTGACTTTGGAAACAATGGATGTAGTCCACATTTGAATGTATGCCCTATGTGTGCACTTTTGGACTTAATTTAAATCCATTCCATTTAATAGATTGTCTGCATTACTGGACATGCTCTTCCCCCTCTAGCCCGTTAAGTCAAAAATTCATTGTGTTCCCCGAGATTCTCATTCCTCCTGCTGCCTGAGATTTTGTTTTCCAAACAAAACCACTGATGGGGTGTCCCTGGTTGAAAGTTCATGTACCCCCCTGCCCTCTAGGGCTGTCCCTCAATTTGTCAGATGGGTTTAATTCCTTTGTCAGTTAAGTGGATGTTTAATTTTCATTGCAATCGAGCAACACCTTTCAGAAAAGGCTTCAAAAAATAAGGGGTAGATGCAGCTCAGAAGTGTCTTCCTTTGTGGAATGCCTCTTCCAAAATGGAAGAGGCATTCCACCACCTGTTAAAAAAAATAATGCCCAATTAACGAGAGGGGAGTGCCAATGAGTCCATCAAAACGGTTCTTAAAAGATTAATCTAGCCTCAGTGTTGCAGCCTAGACAGCCCACCTTGCAGGAATCCAGTAGCATCTTTGCCTCTTCAGAAACATTATTTCCGTTTGAAAAGCTGGATCTCAGTCCTTGAAATCCTTGCTGAGCTTTGTTAATTGGTTTTTGCTCAGGAGGGAGCAAATGGAGACAGGTGAAGGGGGTGGTCCACAGTGGGATTGAATACCTGACTCTTACCTGCTGAAGCAGCCAAGCTTTGCGGTAAATCTCAGCTTTCCAAACACCACCAATTCCCTCCTAGCTAAGCTGATTGCTTTGCTCTGAAGTTTGCGTCTATACAACAGCCCTTTTTAAGGTAGCAATCCTCGATGCGCCTTCCTGGGAGAAAGCTCCATTGAATGCAATGGAACTTGCTTCAGAGTAGGCATAGGTTTGCAGCTGGCAAAAGCCACGGGTTCCCACCTCACCACATCGTCGCTTTGCTTGTTTGGCACTAACCTTCCAGCTGTCCACAGTTACTTGAATGTATCAGACGTTGTTAGCATTCAATCTAGATGTTGCTCCAAAAAAATATATGTGGTTTACAGATCTTCAGCCTATATATGTATATATCTATATCTACATAAGAATATAGGTATATTCTCAATACTTGAAAATTAGCCACTGTGCTTGGATTAAAAATTAGTAGAGGCATCTTTTGCCACTATGTTGGTGATTTTAATATTTTTCAACCTAACTGCATGTAGCATGAGAGGAACTTCTTTTTCTTTTTGTGGAAAACTAGTATTTATTGCTTTGTAAAGAATGGAAAAGAAGTTTTTTTTGTTTTAAAAAGGGGGAGATAAAAAGAACCTGAGCTGATGTGGCTATTGTAGTCTGTTCACTATCGTTAATGGATTTGTTACTGTTCGTATGTAGCGTCTCAACTAGATTTCAAGAAACCTGAACCTAAATAATGTGTATGTTGGTCTTTCACAAACTATGGCTTGATTTCTTTGTCATTTTGTTTTATTTTTTAATTTTGTGTCTTGTGACTATTACTTTGCTTTGAATTGTATAATGCCAACTTAAGAAAATAAACTGATTTCTAATTGTTCTTTCATTGTGCCCTGTATTCAACAAACCTGGCTTATGTCGTATAATATGCCCTGTCAATTCCCGTGACCTTTATTGGCATAATACAACACAATAATACAAAACAAATATATAACATGATAGCAACGACTAAGGTATAGAAAGAGCCATAACATCGGCAAGAAATCTAGCTACAGAGTTTGTATACAAAAAACAACTATCGCTCAGGATTATAGGTAAAGGATTAGAGAAAGACAAGGAGAGAGAAGAAATCCAAGGCTCAAGAAATTTTGAGCGAGAGGTACTATGAGCCAGGCACTTCAAAATAATATGTTCTAAAGAGTCGGGAGAAAATTGGCAAAAATAACAAGCACGTTGGGACGAAGGGATTTCAGAAAAATGACCAAAATGCATGGAGGAAGGGAAAATGTTAAACCGTGCTAACATAAAGGCTCTCCTATAACGAGGGTTAACTAAGGTAGAAAAATAATTTAAAGACTGATCAGGAACATAAGATAAACCAAAAAAATTTGGGGAAAGTGTGGGGTTGACATTACAGGAGAGGCAATCAAATTCATTTTGGAATAATTTGGATTTGATGAATTGGTAAGCACTGGAGAAATTGAGGTCAGATAGAAGATCAACAGAAAGTCCAATAGAAAGAAGTTTTGACTCAATGGCTTTAGGCCAGGTAGAATAATAAGGGTCTTTGAGTCGGTCCACGAGAAGGGAACCGGAAGGACAATTAAAATGAATACGTAACCAAAACTTAAAAGTGTAGAGCCAGGCGATAGTAGAAAGTAAATGGAGGCCAAGCTCATTTCACAGGGTGGGGGAATGGCAACAAGCTGGTGTAAGAATCCCCATTCCTGTACCGAGGACCACTGCCCAAAACATCCCCCAGCTTCCACTTCCATTACACACAACTCACTGGACATTCTCCTGCTTCTTGTGTGATCCCTGGTTTCTCCAAGGAAACCCAGCCACTCCCAGCATTTGAAGCTCTTGGCTGTAATAAATAAAGACACATGAAAACAAGAGAAAGTGCCCCCCCAAAAGAGCGAGAGAGTGAGGTATTTTTTAAAAAAAAAAACTTAACAAGGTTTTTACTGGACAAATGCACTCGTGAATGAGAAAATCAATCTCAGAAAGTGCACATGACAGCAAGTTCCAAAACTGATCAAGTACCAACACGTGGGTAGATATGTCCTTTGTGAATTTATCCAGACCTCCCCTGGAAGTCCAATCTGGAACTTGCTGGTGTCAAAGCAAGAGTGAACCCACGCTGGATTGGGTCCCATCTCAACATGTTGCTGAACATGTTGCCATCGATTCCCACTGCAGGCAAAGAATGCCACTTGGATTGTACTCCCACATACCTTTCGTAACCTCGATTATACCCAATTTATTAATTCTTGCAACAGTCCTGTCAGATGAGAAAACATATCCATGTTGCAGATGGGGGGGGGGAGAGACCAAGACCGGCTTGCCCAAAGCCCCCAAGTAAGTTTGTGACAGAGGTGAGATTTGTGCTGAGCAGATCCTGAAATGTAAGAACATAAGAACATAAGAAGAGCCCTGCTGGATCAGGCCAAAGGCCCATCTAGTCCAGCTTCCTGTATCTCACAGCGGCCCACCAGGTGCCCCAGGAAGGCATGAGACAACAAGATGCTTGCATCCTGTTGCCACTCCCTTGCACCCGGTACCAGTAGCCCACCACCTTTGTAAGGAGGTTGCACAATCCATCATGGCCTATAGCCCATGATGGACCTTTCCTCCAGAAATCTGTCCAATCCCCTCTTGAAGGCATCAAGACCAGATGCCATCACCACCTCCTGTGGCAACGAGTTCCACAGATTAACTACCCGCTGGGTAAAAAAGTACTTCCTTTTATCTATTTTAACTCTCCCAACCCTCAGTTTTAGCGGATGCCCCCTGGTTCTGGTGTTTTGAGAGAGGGAAAAGAACATCCCTCTATCGACTCTATCCCTTCCATGCATAATTTTGTATGTCTCAATCATGTCCCCCCTCAGGCGCCTTTTTTCTAGACTGAAGAGCCCCAAACGCTGCAGTCTTTCTTCATAAGGGAGGTGCCCCAGCCCCGTAATCATTTTTGTCGCTCTCTTCTGCACCTTTTCCAACTCCACTATGTCCTTTTTAAGATGCGGCGACCAGAACTGGACACAATATTCCAGGTGTGGCCTTACCATCGATTTGTACAATGGCATGATAATATTGGCTGTTTTATTCTCAACCCCTTTTTTAATGACCCCAAGCATGGAATTGGCCTTCTTAATTGCTGACGCACACTGGGTCGATACCAGCACCCCAAGATCTCTCTCCTGAGCTGTCACAGACAGCTCAGAACCCATTAGCCTATAGGTAAAGTTTTGGTTTTTTGCCCCAACGTGCATCACTTTACATTTGTCTATGTTGAAACGCATCTGCCATTTGGCTGCCCATTCCCCCAACTTGGAGAGATCCTTCTGGAGTTCACGGCACCAAACACTGGGCCGATGCAAGCTGCTTGTGCTGGCCCAGTGTTGTCGCACATGTGCCATGAGTCATGTTCACGCCAGCGTGAGAGGCGCTGAGAGGCGCTGCACCAATGCAAGTAGCAGACAGGAGCAGGTAAGCTGCCCTGTGCTGGCAGAGTTTGGCCAGTGGTGGGGCTTTTTGGGGTGAAGGAGGGTGCAGAGGGAGGGGGGGCAAACCCGGACTCCAACAGCGTCGGGCGCGTTGCCGCTCGTCCCGGCGACCCTGGGAAGTACAGATTTGACACTGATCTCGGCTGTTTTCGGTCGTTTTCACGCAGCGCCCCCTTTACACCCCCACCCCTGGGGGTGCTAGGGGGGTCTGACCCCTGCAGTGTTTGTCGCCAGGCCGCAAGGGGTATGCATGCTGAGTTTGATTTCAATTGCTCCAGGCGTTCCAGCAGGGCATGGCGGACGTTTTGTTTCGCACCCCTTCTCGCCCCCCACGCTGAGTGGGGGCCAACCCAGACTCCACCAGCGTTGGGAGTGTCGCCGCTCGTCTCGGCGACCCCAGAAACTACGGACTCGACGCTGATTTTGGCCGTTTTCGGCCGTCTTCACATGGGGACCCCTGTGTACCCCTGCCCCTGGGGGCGCTAGAGGGATCTGACCCTTGCAGTGTTTGTCGCCAGGCCACAAGGTGTATGCATGCCAAGTTTCGTGCCAATTGGTCCAGGTGTTCCAGCAGGGCATGGCGGACGTGTTGTTTCACACCCCTTCTTGCCCCCCATGTCGAGGGGGGGCTGAACCCGGACTCCAACGGCATCAGGAGCATCGCTGCTCATCTCGGCGACCCCAGAAACTGTGGATTTGACGCCGATTTTGGCCATTTTTGACCATTTTCAAGCGGGG
>JAJKFI010035505.1:0-21692 GCA_029204185.1 Lerista edwardsae | reverse complement strand
CTATATATATATATATATATATATATAGCAGCTCCTCCATTCATTGCTGTGGAGCTGTGGCAACACCAAGACAACAGGTGTGTCTGGGCCAGCAACTCGGAAAGGAACTAAGACGACAATATTGATCTCGGGTGTTGTATTTTTGGCTTTGCCTGTGTCATCTTTGCTCCTTTCCAGCAATATTTTGGACAAAGGGAACACACAACATTGTGTGTTGCACGTTGGCCTTGCAACCCCTGATACCTTTCAGGAAAACTCCTTTTTTGCTTAGGAAAAAGCAAGTCTGGACTGGGCGATCTAAATTAGTATTTTGCCTTCCACGATGCCCAAGCAGATTCCTCTAGAGAAGCTTTTGAGCCCCGAATGAAGCCCCAGTCTCCCACTGTTGTCCAATGGCGTAACTAGTGGTCCATAAATTTTTGACACCCCACCATGACAATTATTTTCAGCAATAATCATGACGTGAAATGAATACTACTACTAGCCAGAGAAACACAGACAGTAAACATTTGCTTTTCTTCAACTTTCTGTATGCATATAATATAAACTCAGATTGCACTATTTTGACAGACTATTGAAATCTACACACGCAAAAATAAAATGGTCATGCCCCATAAAAAAAATTCTGTTAATGTTCAGAATTTCATAAATATTACAGTAGAAAATGAAAGGCGGAAAAATAAAGTATGAACGGGAAGGAAAGAAAAAAAAGAGGGAGGGTGGGCAAAAATTAGATAAATATATAGGAAAATTACATTAAAATCTCTTCATAAGTAGTTGTCAATATGAGAGTAATTCTTTTTTACTTTAGACTATTAAGAGTATTTTTTTAAACTTCTACACTCACCCCCCCCCCAAAAAAAAACCAAATTCTGTTAATGTTCAGAATTTCAAAAATATTACAGTAGAAAATGGAAGGTGGGGGGGAAAGTGTAAACGGGGAGAGGGGAAATATTTTTTTTACCTTCTAGACCATCAGAAAATGGTGAATAAGATTGCTAGGAACGACAAGAAATTACACAGCTTCAAAAATAATGCACTCACTATTTCAGTGAATTGTAGTTGTATTGAACCGATGTAATGTGAATACATGAATCACATGTGAATACATGAACCTTTCCGTGGAAATTAAATCCCATTTTTCTGACACACCCGTATGCAGAACACGCAGGCATGATTAAAGAGGTTGATATTAACTTTTACACACGTGCGGCAATCCACCTTGGCGGCAATGATCTGACTGGGTCAACAAACATGGCCGCAGGTGCCCCGATGTGGCTTCAGGAAAATAACGTCATGCCGCCTTCTTCTTATTAAACCTTCTTGGCCGTAACGGACCAGCGCGGCTTGACTGACAGGCGCTGGCAGATGGGCTCTCGGACCCTCAGGCCGGCCACGCCCCCCGCTCACCCGCGCCCCGCCCCGCCCCCGCGGATAGAGAGCTCAAAGTAACCAGCGGCGGCGCTCGAAGCGCTCTGCTGTGCGTGGCGCAGCGGGATGAGGCGGCGACACTGAGGCTGCAGCTCAAGGTCGCAGGTTCGAGTCCCGGCCCCGCGCCCGCAGAGGGGTTCCATTCCCGAGAGTACTTCGGCTATGAGTTCGCCTCTGCGCAAGCGCGCCCTCCCTCCCCGCGGAGGGAGGGGCAGCAGCGCAGGCTCTCGCCCCCCGGACGCGGGCTGGGCGAGCAACGGCCACCGGGCGGGGCCGAGGCCGCTCCTGACGTGGCTGCGGCGGAGACCAGCCTGAGCAGGATGGGCGGGGCGCCGGCAGAGGCGCGGCTGCGACCCCGACACGCGCGGGCAGCGCCCCCTGGAGCACGGGCGCCAGTTGCAGGCTCCGACGGGTGACTGACGGACTGCAAAGCCCACCAATCGGCAGGCGCGGGCAATGCTGCCCCCCACGCTCGGCAGTGGAGCAGACCCTCCCCCTGCGCAGGTTAGCCCCGCCCACACACGCTCAGGTGCTGGACGAAGCCGCAGCGGCGCGCAGGGCCGACCAGCCCCGCCCGGGTTATTTTTACGGTGGGCTGGTTTATATATTATATACCTATATATTATATACCTTTTTTATATATAATATATATATATATTATATACCTATTTTATTATATAAATATTGTTTAATATTATTTATTGATTAATATTGTTATTGATTAATTGATTAATATTGTTAATCAATATTGTTATTAAATGTAAAAATAATAAAGGTACATTATTAAATGTAAAAATAATAATAAAAATAAAACATAATCTATAATACAGTAAATTATATTAATAATTACTATAAATATAAATATAATAATTACTATAAATAAGTATTATACTTTGAATAGACTATATTTATAAAGTAAATTTATATATACTAAATATATACTTATATATAAATATTTTTAAAAAGTATATATATGCTTTATATATAAATAAATATTTATTTTTAAATAAATTTATAAATTTATAAATATAGTTTATATTGTATATTTATATAAAACAAAAATACATGACTTATATTTATATAAAGTGTATTTTCTATTTACATATATTTTGTATTTATGTATATATTTATATTATTTCATATATATATTATATGCATTGTAATTTATGTAATTAATATAACTTTAAGAAAGAAAACTGGGCAAAGTCACTCGTGTTGTGCAGAGAAACACTTTTGTGACACCACATTCATGACACATGCACACAATTGTACAAACCACACTGACAGCCGTTCAGATTTAAAGTCACATTTTTATTCTTAAGCTGGGAGAGAATATTTACAAGGAGCTGCCACTTGGAAAGACCAGTGGTGGGGGATGAATTTTTTTTTGGGGGGGGGGGGAAGATGTCACCCGATCTACAATAACCAGAACCCAATAGATTCCTGACGTCATTTAAGCGGCGATAGTTTGTGCAATTCAACTACCCACATGTGGGGGTTTCACAACGCGGCCATCCGATCTTTCTGTGAGCCGATCCACCGATTCACAATGCAATCCATGTCCGATCCACATCGCTACTGGGAATGGCTAATAAATTCGGAGCTAACGGCCTGGTGATCAAGACTCGACCCCAGAGGGATTTCAGAACTAAATCTTGGCATGGCATGGAGTCCTGCCGACCCAGGCAAAAAGCCCGTGAAACAATCCCTCTGGCTTTTAGGAGGGGCCACTCGCACATGGTTCCCTCCTCTTTCCCATAGCAGGGGCTTTTCCCCTGGGGAGGGGTTTGGATGACCAGAGGGCTGCCGCAGCCCCACATCAGGAGGAAGAGGAGGGTTTCTCTTCTGTGCTGTAGAGCCTGCGGAGGCTAGAGTCCATCAAGAAATCCACTGACCTGCAAGAGGAGAAGCACATGAGTCATTAAGGCCCGCAAAGTTTGGCCAGCACAAGGGCCACCGTACAGCTCATTTGGACCGGAGTCAGGGAGGATGGCGCATGTCTATGTACTAGCCGCTTTGACTCCAAGAGTGGTCCAAATATGTCCGTTGTGCCAGCCAAACTTTGCTGGCCTAACTCCAGGTTAGGATTGCGCTCTGGGTGACTTTGGGTCAGTCTCTCTCTCTCTCTCTCAGCCTCACAGGGTTATTGTGAGGACAAAAGAAGAGTAGAAACTATGTTCACCGCCCTGAACTCCTGGGAGGAAGAGTGGTGTCAAAATGCTAGCTGAGCCTCAGCTTCCAATCTGCGGTAAGGGGTTGTGATATAGGGCAGGCCCAACCTCCCCGCTCCCAATGCCTAAGGGTGCCATGTTCCTTTTCCATGTGTGCATGCTTGACCCCCTCTGCTTCTCCCTTAATCCCATGGAGGTAGAATCACTGGAGTCCGCATGACGTCATTTTCTTGAAGCTTCCGGGTCAACAAATATGGCTGAGGCAGATCAGCGCCACGAAGGAGGATTGCTGCGAATTCACGAATAAAAATCTCCCTGCACGTGTGTAAAAGTTAATTTCAACCTCTTTAAGCATGCCTGCGTGTTCTGCATACGGGTGTGCGAATCGCTGTCAGAAAAATGGGATTTAATTTCCACGGAAAGATTCATGTATTCACATTACATCGGTTCAATACAACTACAATTCACTGAAATAGTGAGTGCATTTTTTTTTGAAGCTGTGTAATTCCTTGTTGTTCCTAGCAGTCTTATTCACCATTTTCTGACACCCATTTTCTGTTAATGGTCTAGAAGGTAAGAAAAAAAAATTTTTCCCCCTCCTTTTCCCCCCTTCCCGTTTACACTTTTTTTCCCCGACTTCCATTTTCTACGGTAATATTTTCGAACTTCTGGACATTAACAGAATTTGTTTTTTTTGGGGGGGGGAGTGTAGAAGTTTTCAAAAATACTCTTCGTAGTCTAGAAGTAAAAAAAAATTCCTCTCATGTTGACAACTACTTGTGTCATGAAGAGATTTTAATGTAATTTTCCTACATATTTATCTAATTTTTGCCCACCCTCCCCTTTTTTTCTTTCCTTCCCGTTCACACTTTATTTTTGTTTGTGTAGATTTCAAAAAATAAGTCTGTCAAAACACTGCAATCTGAGTTTAAATAGACAGCAAGTAGCATTTCATCCGGTATGTTCAGTAATATAATTACGCGGAATTAAACCTTGTAATTGCATATTAACTCATCATAAGGTTACTAATAATGTTTCTACACGATCACACGTCGTTATTTTCGTGAGTTTTTATTTCAGGAGTAAACTATTCAGTCCTAAACAGTACCAGAAAAGCAATCTGAAATGCTTGGAATAAGGATTGTTTTGAGTCAGCCAACATGGCTGCTAAGCCCGCCCCCTGGCTTCAATTCGGTCCTATTAATTCGACAGAGATGCGGACTCCAGTGATTCTACCTCCATGCTTAATCCCCAATTTTTAAGAAGACCCAGTAGCGTCTTGGGAGTGGTGGAGCAAACGTGGGGCAGGACAGCCAAGCCGCAACAGAGGAGAGCCTCTCTAGGCCGCAACTCTACTATCCTCCCATTCTCAGATGCTGATTGTATATTCAGTTTCTTGGCTTACTAGCGACGCCCCCAATTCCTGGCGCTGCATGCCCTTCTAGCAACAAGCGGGCAGCAATGTGAAACCAGGTCGAACCCCCCCCCCCGCCCCACCTCTTTGCTTAAGCCCCAGCTGGGCCCCTACCTGTCAATGGGTTTGATGATGAAAGGAATCGCTGAGAGGCCCACGGCAGTGGTTGCCCACTTCCGGACCGAGAGGGGCCAGCGGGTCATGCTGCCCATGAGGTAGAGGGAGCCTGCGCAGACGCGGTTGATGGTGAACCCAGGAATGACCACGGAAGCCAAGGCCTGCCATATGAAGGTGTCCACTACGGCCACCGCTGCTCTTGTGGTCCGTCCTTCCTCCGGAGTCTTGGCCTGTCCATCGCAGGAAGAAGGAATGGACTCAAAAGGTTGTGTGGGGTAAGAGCATGGAGTTATTATACACTGGAGAAGCCATGACATCACATTCTTGAAGCCATGGACGGAACAATATGGCTGACTCAGATCATCGCCGCGAAGGAGGAGGATTGCCGCGAATTCTCAAATAAAAATCTCCCTGCACGCGTGTAAAAGTTAATTTCAACGTCTTTAAGCGTGCCTGCGTGTTCTGCATACGGGTGTGCGAATCGCTGAACGAAAAATGGGACTTGAATTTCCACGGAAAGATTCATGTATTCACATTACATCGGCTCAATAAAACGACCGTTCAGTGAGTACTGAACATTAACAGAATTTGTTTTTTTTTTCTTTGGGGGGGGGGGTGAGTGTAGAAGTTAAAAAAAATACTCTTAATAGTCTAGAAGTAAAAAAAAATTACTCTCATATTGACAACTACTTGTGTCATGAAGAGATTTTAATGTAATTTTCCTTCGCGGCGATGATCTGAGTCAGCCATATTGTTCAGTCCATGGCTTCAATTCGTGCCTATTAATTGTTAAAGCAGGGCCAGGGGTTGGGTAAGAGCCATCAATCCCAGTATCCTGCTTCCCGTTGGGTTGACTATGGGAAGCCCGCAGGGGCAGGCCCGGAGGAACTCTCCTGTTGTTTACCCCCCAGAATCTGGCCATTCGAGGTAGACTGCCTCTGAACATGGAAGCTCCATTTAGATGTCATAAGTAGGGCCCAACTGGATCAGGCGTTCAGGCAAGCATCCCGCAATGACCAATCAGGTGTCTCCAGAAGGCCCACAAGCAAGGAAGAGAGTCAATATCTCCCCTTCTGCAACTCCCTACCCCCCCAGCAGGTATAGGTATTTGAGAGCATAGCGCTACTGAACCCTGCAGGTTCCATATAGCCCCCCTCCCCACGAGTGCCATGGAGAGACCCTCTGCTCCATTAATTTGTCTAACCCACCCGCCAACTCATTTCGAACTCGGGGCCTCCTGCGTACAAAGCATAGGTTTACCCACTAAGTTGTGGGACAGGGGGACACACAAATGATCCCCTAAAATTTAGACATCCACTAAAATCAAGTGTTGGGAGAACGAGGACGGATAAAAGAAAATACTTTTTGTTTTAACCCAGTGGAACTCCTTGCCACAGGAGGTGGTGATGGCATCTAGCCTGGGTGCCTTTTAAAGGGGATAGGACAGATTTCTGGTGGAAATGTCTATCGTGGGCTACGGGCCATTATGGGTTGTGCAACCTCCTTACGTTAGAAATAGGCTACTTCAGAAGGCCAAGTGCAAGAGAGTGGCAACAGGACGCAGGCATCTTGTTGTCTTGAGTGCTTCCTGAGGCTTCTGGTGGGCCACTGTGAGATACAGGAAGCTAAACTACGGAAGGTAACAGGCATTGGGATGCACCCCAGATACTCACAGCCGCTGCCTTCTTGCCCTTATCCACTGCATCTGCCGTCACGTAGGCGGTTGCCACCCCGTAGCTTGCCCAGACCAACGAGACAGGCACAATGGCCCGGAAGGATTCCCCAACCTCATTGGCATACCCTGCAGCAAAGGGCAAAGGTCAGCAGGAATGGAAAAGGCTCCACCAAGGTCCCAAACTCTACCAGCAAAGGCAAGCAACATTCAGCATCAGGACCGGTCCCATCCATGAGGTCAACTGAGGTGCCTGCCTCAGGGAATAGATGCCCACCTCTCTCTGCCCAGCCATTCCCCATTCAACTGCGCCAGCTTAACTCCCGGTTCGGATTGTGCTCTTAGGGCACAATCCTAACCTGGAGTGAGGCCGGCAGGAGTGTTTCAAAGGCACCGTAAAGCATGTTTGCATCACTCTAGAGGGGCCGGTACACAGACATGTGCCATGCTCCCTGCGTGGTCCGAATGTGCTTTAAGCTGTGTTTGCAATGCTCCTGGGCTGGCACCAGAGGCGTTTCTACAGGGATGGCAAAGCTCTAAGTTTTGCAAGAAGCCTTACCCTGTCATGTAAATCCCTCCTCTCCCTTGCTGCTGTAGCCAGTAAGCAACGCCAAGATTGGCTAAAACGGTGCAGGAGAGGAGTGATTTCCACTGCAAGGTAAGGCTTCTTGCAAAACTTAGAGCTTTGCCATCCCTGTAGAAACGCCTCTGGCTGGCACAGGGGACTTGTGCCAAACTAACTCCGGGTTGGGATTGCCCCCTTAGCCGGACCCATCCCATAGGGCAACTGTGAGAATAATGTGGAGATCTCTGCATGCCATGACGGCAGGGCAGGATGAAACATCACAAACCAAGTTTCATTCACTGCCGGTGACCTACCCAAAGCATTAGCCCCACGATCTGTTCTCCCCCCCCCCAGTTCTGCAGCAGCTGTTCCCCCCAGCCTATATTTAGCAGGGCTAAGGGTGAGATGCTAACACCAGCGCTTTGTGCTGCTTCAGGCTACAGAAGCCTCCAGCCTCCTCCTCTTTCCTCTGTCCTAGAAGGACCTTCCCAGGTCACCTTGCAGCCCAATAAATAATTGATCCAAAACCAGGCAGTTTTTTTCAAAAGGGATCCTGCTTCTTCAATACCCTGGGCTAGTGCTGCTGAGCCTTAATGCAGAGGCGTTTCTACAGGGATGGCAAAGCTCTAAGTGTTGCAAGGAGCCTTACCCTGTCATGTCAATCCCTCCTCTCCCTTGCTGCTGTAGCCAGTAAGCAACGCCAAGATGTTGCTGTTCCCTGTGAGGATTGGCTAAAACGGTGCAGGAGAGGAGGGATTTCCACTGCAAGGTGAGGCTTCTTGCAAAACTCAAGAGCTTTGCCATCCCTGTAGAAACGCCACTGCCTTAATGCAGCTCCCAAGGCAAGCATCACCAGCAAAGCGTCACCTGCTGAACTTCTGCCTGCCACGCAGCTCTTCATGGAGCAGGAGCCCTGCCAGGTAGCAGCCGGCACTCACCACTAGGCGTGGGGGGGGGGCTATTGCATGAACTAAGAAGGATGAGGGTCCCTCCAGCCGATCCCACGCATGCTTTGACGCGGCAGTCAAACCCCCACTCAACTCCACGGCGCTGCCTGGCCAAAGCCCCATCTCCTCCGCGTGCCTACTCGGAGGTAAGCCCCACTGGGTTCATCGGGGCTTACTCCCAGGTAGCGTCAGGCTGCCTGCCGCGCCTCCCTCCCCGCCTCCTCGGAAGTAACGGGCTGCCCCAGCCCGACGCGCGCTTCCAAGGGCGCCCGACGCCGCCACTCACCCAGGTAGCGCACCCACGTGTCTCGGAAAAGGTCGACCTCGGGCGGGGGATCGGCGGCATCCCGCGACCCCATCGGCGGCGGCCAAGGGCAAGCAGGAGGCGGGCGGGCGGGCAGGCAGGCAGGCACGTCCCGGCCGGCGAGGCTAGCGCAGGCCCGCCCGCGCAGGGGGCCTCCCGGAGCCGTGCCGCATGGCGCGCCGCGGTGCCACCAACGGCCAATGGAGCACGCCGAACCCGAGCCCGGCCTCCCCACTGGCCGCCTGCCCGGCTAGGGGGCGGCGCTGCCCGGGCCGCCTCCGGCCCAAGCGGCCTCCCTCTGCCCGCCCCGCTGCAGACGCGCCGAGGCGTGCGTCCGGCCCGGGCGCCTCCAGGCTCCTGCGCGCAGCCGGCAGGAAGGCAGCCGGGCAAGCGCGATCTCCGGGCAGCAGCAGCCTCGCTCGCCGCGCGGGCCAGGCTGGGCGCGCCCCCTTGGCGCCTGCAGTCTGCAAGGAACTGCGCTCCCGCCGCAGCTTGCCAGCTTGTGCAAATATACGAAGATACTTGTCTGAGCGTCTCTTTTCTGGAGTGTTCTCCCCTCCCCAATAATGACAGGCCGTGGGGTGGAGGCAGGTGGAACACTCAAGCTTTGAGGCTATTTATCAGGGCCGCCGCATTACAAGAAATGGATCAAGGTGTTTTTTGGGGGGGCGGGGTTCCTTGCAGATAAATTCATAACATATACTTGTAAAGAAATAAAATACATGTATTATTTCTTTCTACAGCACCTTTTTTATTAAAAAAAAAAAGTCTTGTGAAATTCGGTGGATCCTGATATAGTGTCATTTTAAAAAATGTGGTCTGTGGTGCTAAAGGATTGTGCTAAAAAGAGCACAATCCTAACCTGGAGTTAGGCCCGCACAAAGGACGCCGTCAAGTATGTTTGGACCACTCTCGGAGTCAGAGAGGCCAGCACACAGACGTGCGCCATCCTCCCTGACTCCAAGAGTTGTCCCATCACTAAGTTTTGCAAGCAGCCGCTCCCCTTCCTCTTCGGAGCCATTCTTAGCCGCTAGAGCAAAACGGAGGTTATGTTGGTTCCGAAGAGGAGGGGGAAACGGCTGCTTGCAAAACTTAGTGCTGTGACCCCCCCTCTAGGTACGCCTCTGCAAAAAAAAAATCCAGTCTCGTTCTTTGGTACCCAGTGTACTATGGTGGGATGCATGCAATAAGTGACACTTAAAATCCCAAATCTGGGTAGAAGGTAGAAAGGCCATTATCAGGAGAAGCCAACACACCCAGCCAGCTTGCTTCTTCTTTAAAGAGATGACCTGGTTCTGGCCACTAGGTGGCAGACTTGCAACACCAGGCAGAATCCATAAACCTGGTTTTAAAGGTGACCTCATTTGGGTACAAGGGCAGCGTGTGAAATCGATCAGCCACCCACGTGAGTATAGATCAGGCTATTTGGTTCCAGTCTGAAAATGGGAGCAACGCCGAAATCGATCTCAGCTTCTGGTGCTGGGATGCAGCACTCCAGTAGCACAGCTATGGCACCTGCTCCCCGGGAGGGAAGCCGATTTTGTAGCCCCCATGACTCAAACCAAATTTAAGAAAGCAAACAAAAAGCTTTCCCGCTAATTGGCCATAACTTCTGACAGAAGACGGATATTCCAATGTGGTGTGTTTCATTGACTTTGGTCTTAAATGATCTTTCCAAGGATATATAACATGATGGCATTATTCGTACTTACCAAGGTGTTTTTTTTTGGCCACTAGTATCAAGCTCAGCTTGCTGCCCAGTGCAATTGCTCTCCCTGCACCTCTTTAGTTACACCTCTGCGGTAGATGTGAATGTGCACAATCTTGTCACTTCATTTTCTGTACTACTCCTTGCCACAGGAGGTGGTGATGGCCCAGGTGCCTTTAAAAGGGGATTGGACAGATTTCTGGAAGAAAAGTCCACCACAGGCTACAGGCCATGATGGGTGGTGTAACCTCCCATCTTCAGGTCTTCAGCCTTTTTTGTGCCATGATCCCAATATATAAATAATGAGACTGGGCACCCCACTGTAAATCCCTCCCCTGTCCAGGATCCTATCCCCCTCGCCCACCCCCACTCCCAGCACAAGAATGTCCCAACTTGCTCTGGCCTGCCCGTTCCAGCGCAAGTTAGGTGTGTAAGCAGTCAATATGCCTGTTTTACAGAGGAGGAACACTGAGGCCGGGAGTCAAGCAGTTAGCATAAAGCCAGCGGTGGCCGATCAGCTTCCAGTTTTGCCCACTGTTGTGAAATGGCGAACTGCCAGGCAGAGGCATTTCTACAGGGATGGCAAAGCTCTAAGTGTTGCAAGAAGCCTTCCCCTGTCATGTAAATTCCACCTCTCCCTTGCTGCTGTAGCCAGTAAGCAATGCCAAGATGTTGCTGTTCCATGTGAGGATTGGCTAAAACGGTGCAGGAGAGGAGTGATTTCCACTGCAAGGCAAGGCTTCTTGCAAAACTTAAAGCTTTGCCCTCCCTGTAGAAATGCCACTGCTGCCAGGCATCCACAGTTGCGCCAGTCGCCCCAGATCGACTTTCTGCACACGCTCTGTTGCAAAGTGCCGCGTAAATGCTAGCGGTGCTGAACGGCAATCAAGTGATGAAATCCCGGGGGGTGCTGCACGTGGGACGGATCGTGGCCCCACGGCTGCTCCGGCTCTTTCATTAGACCCATTTGAGGTGACTCTAGAAGTGGCAACTGGTTGCTTCATCAGCTTTTGCACAGACACACAGTTCCTTCCCTCTTACTTGGAAGGTGGGAACGTACCACACCATGAATGGAAAAAAGGCTACTTGCCGGCTACATCGCAGCCTGCAGAACTTGTTTTGCAACCTGTGGATTTGAAACTTTGCACCTAGCTGGTATTTATGTTGTAATCCTTGTGTCAAGGCCGGCCTTTTTAAACAACTGATACGAAAGCGTTGGATCAGCTTTTTCCTTTGGAAGCCTTGGGAAAATGGACACTTTTCTGTGTTGTCATAAGAAGGTAAGAAGAGCCTTGCTGGATCAGACCAAAGGTTCATCTAATCCAACTTCCTGCATCTCACAGTGGCCCACCAGATGCCTCAGGGAGCACACAAGACAACTAGATACCTGTATACCGTTGCCACTCCCCTGCTTCTGGCACATCTGGCCCTCCTTCACTGGATTCTTCACTGTGATTTTTTTTTCCGGTCAATCGGCATTGTGTTTAAAATATTTTTTTTCACAGCCCAGGCCGGAACCGCGTTGGAACAGGGAGCCAGTTTGCTTGCCCCGTACCCAGCGCCAAGTTGGGGCCACATACGAGGAATTGACGCCCCTTACCCTGTGTTGCACCGCAGCCATCCCAAAAGGGCTACTTGGAGCTGTGCCAGCGAAATTGCTGAAGCAACTAAGAGTGCAATTCTAACCTGGAGTTAGGCCAGCAAAGTTTGGCCGGCACAAGGGACACTGTAAAGCGCGTTCGGACCACTCTCGGAGTCCGGGAGGATGAAGCATGTCTGTGTGCTGGCCTCTCTGACTCCAAGAGTGGTCCAAACATACTTGACAGTGTCCCTTGTGCTGGCCAGACTTTGCTTTCTTTACCTCATATTTACCTCAGAATTTTACCTCAGAAATTTACCTCAGAATGCCAGATACAAGGGAGTGGCATTTGGACCACTCTCTTGAGTCAGGGAGGATGGCAAATTTCTGTGTGCTGGCCTCTTTGACTTTTCTGACCCTAATCCCAGATTGCACTCCTTTTCCCTCCTCAGCCTTACACCGGCGACAGAAATGGTACGGGTCACACCTCGCTCGCTCTCTCGCATTCACAACAGGTGCCAGCCACCTGCGTGAGCTACCAGAAAGAGCAGAGACGCTATGCTGTGCAAAACTTTATAAATTCTCGTCGAGGATTTTCATACTTCCCAAATGACAACTGGGTTGGCAGCTCAGTGAGTTTCCCTTCTTTAATGTAGAGTTTTCAGGTCCGTTGGCCAAGGGAAAGGCGCCCATTCAGGTCTCCCTGTTTCCATCCATGCGCCGTTTGTACATACGATTTGGTACATAATGGTTGCCGCTGGTATTGTGCAAGAGGGAGTAGCCAGCAGGGACATGCTATTGAAAACCCAACAGAGACAGTGATGTCATGCAGGGGGTACGCGGGGGTACACGAGTACCGGTTTCTAGGATTATGGCTGGCCCCGCCCATTCGCCCGCCCACTTGTCAACTCCGCCCCCTGCAACGTTTGAATTTCCTGCATGTTTGAGTTGCCTGCACGTTCTCAGAGCCAGGCAGGCAGGCAGCAAGCAGAGCCTTGCCTTGCCTTGCCACTGAAAAATGAGCTGCTCTGGGGTTTTGGAACTGTTGGGTCACTTTAACATGATGCCAGGCCTCCTTCACATGTTCTGGGGGTGCTGTGCAATACTGTTGCAACTGTTGGGTCAGTTTAAAATCGCCTGAGGCCTCAAAAAGGGCTTTTTTTCATGTCACTTCCTGCCATGACATCACTTCCGGCTTATGACGTCACTTCCGGTGGGCAGGTCCCGACACGTGCCAATCAAAAGTGAGTACCTGTTCTTAAATCATTTAGATGACACCACTGAACAGAGAGACCATCAAACCATGTTGAAAAGTCAGGGCTAAGGGCAGACGTCCATTGCACTACTACACCCTACAAACACCCCCACCCCCACCTGCCACTTCTGGTGCTTTGGGGAGAGTTTTTTGGTTCTCTGCTGTGGTGCGAAAAAGGCTCCTTCAGGCACTGTTGAGGGAGAGACCTTCGGTCTTATTTTCCAGCTCCTGGAACTGTTCTTCTTGTTTCTTGTCCGGCAAGAGGACTTCCACCGAGTAGCTGATTTTCTTGGCATAGAGGTAGCTGTAGGTGTTGTCAAAGCGCAGCACGTCTGGTAGGGAAAGTACAAAGGAGAGCAACAGGGTTATGAAGTCGGACGCATTTGGGGCTCTTCAGTCTAGAAAAAAGGCGCCTGAGGTGGGACATGACTTAAAGGTAAATGTTTCCCCACGACCGAATGGTCTAGTCTTGACCGACTGTAGGGGGCGGTGCTCATCTCCGTTTCTAAGCCGAAGAGCCATTACCTTCCCACCGAAGTGGTCCCTATTTATCTACACACCTTTTTAGGTGCTTTCAAACTGCTAGGTTGGCAGGAGCTAGGACAAGCAATGGGAGCTCACTCCGTCGCGCGGTCTTGAACTGCCAACCTTCCGGGGCGGGGGTATGGGGGGGCAAATGATGAGGTGGGGGTGAGAGCCAGCAGGGATGCAGGAAGGCAATGATCCTAGGCCTGGTAAGGTAAAGATAAAGGTTTCCCCACGACCAAATGGTCTAGTCGTGACCGACTGTTGGGGGCGGTGCTCATCTCCTTTTCTAAGCCGAAGAGTTTGTCCGAGGACACGCTTCCGTGGTCATGTGGCCGGCGTGACTATACACCGTGGCGCACGGAACGCGTGACCTTCCCACCGAAGTGGTCCCTATTTATCTACTCGCATTTTTGGTGCTTTCGAACTGCATACACAATTATGCATGGGATGGACAGAGGGATGTCCCTGACGATCAAGACGAGTAGCACAATTGGGCGCACCACCACATCCCTGCACATATTCTCCCTGCAGCCAGAACGGAATGCAACCAGCGCAGTCTTCTTCAGCCTGTGGGACCCCACTGGGACCAACAAAGCCTCATTTTGGAGATCGCGGCAACCTTTCAAAGCCTGTGCAAGAGAAGGCTTGGATCCAATCCAATCTTGGAACTCCCTTCAAATCATGATACTGCCACGGTATGATCCAGGATAGCGTTACTATCGTGGTACTAAGCGCGGTGCGATCCAAACTGAATTCTTGATATAATCCTGCGCAGACTTTTCTTGCTGTCGTGCCCTGCAGCTCCTAAAACTTGCCCTGCCCAGGCTGCCCACCTCACAGGGTAGGGTGGTTGTGAAGGCGCGAGAAGTAGAGGGAAATGCGGGAATAGTGGGGACAGGGGGTGGGCAGCATATGGGATTGATGGTGGGTCACCAGTCTCATACTTAGTTATTCAGAGCTCAATCCTAACCTGGAGTAAGGCCAGCATAGTTAGGCCAGCAAAGTTTGGCCGGCACAAGGGACACCGTAAAGCGCGTTAGGACCACTCTCAGAGTCAGGGAAGATGGCGCACGTCTTGTGTGCTGGCCTCTCTGACTCAGAGAGTGGTCCACACACTTTACAGTGTCCCTTGTGCTGGCCAGACTTTGTTTTATTTACCTCATATTTACCTCAGAATTTTACCTCAGAATGCCAGATACAAGAGAGTAGCATTTGGACCACTCTCGGAGTCAGGGGGGATGGCGCACGTCTGTGTGCTGGCTTCTCTGGCTCCGAGAGTGGTCTCAAACATACCTGATGGTGTCTCTTGTGCCGGCCAAACGTTGCTGGCCTAACTCCAGGTTAGGATGGTGCTCTTATTTATTTATTGGGGTCACAACATGAAAAAGGTTGAAGACCCCTGGACCAGAGGGGCCAGTCAGTGGAAAGGGGTCTACTCACAGATCCCAGCCTCGGCGCAAGTGATGGAGCCATCCTCTGGCACCATGTGGGCATTGTAGCGCTGGCTGGCGAACACCTCCCTCATCTCGCCAGCATGCTGATGCTGTCCAGCTTTGGTCTTCAGGTAGACTCCAAAACCAATGTCGGCCCCATCAGACATGAACTGCCACCTGGAAGACCCAAGGAACATGGTGAAGGCTTGGCTGATGGTGCAAGGTTGGTAGAACAGCGGGTCAGGAGGAGGACACTCCACCCAACCAACCTTGGCAGAGGGGAGGTCCCAAGGCAGGGCTGTGTTTCCCACTTGGGAATAGCCCGTGGGACTTGCAACCCCTCCACCAAGAGCCTGGAAGGAATGACACTGCAACTAACAAGGCACGCCCAGTCATGTGTAAGTCTACGGGGCTTGCATTAGATACCTCTGGAAGCACTCAAGACAACAAGACGCCTGCATCCTGTTGCCACTCCCTGGCACCCGGCATTCTAAGGCAACCTACTTCCAGAACCAAGAGGTTGAGTATACCCATCTTGCCGTGTCGATTATAATGGACCTCTCTACCATCAGTCTGCGCCAAATCCCCTTTTCGGGGCACCTAGGCCAGAAGCCATCACCACATCATGTGGCAAGGGGTTCCACAGGTTAATCACCACATGCCGGTATCTGGCACAGGACTGGTTTTTGCCCACATCCCTAGCCTATTTTCCCTTTTTGTTTTTTTTTGTTTTGTTTTTACCTTTTCTGCTTTTAAACCAATGATTTCTCTCTGTAAAAGTGAGCTGCCTGACTCAGGAAGACAAATGCTAGGACCTCGCTGACTTTCCGCCACCACACAGACCACCCCCTTGGTCGACCTCCACAAGGTCTGGCTGTGCACACGCGGGCAACGGATCACGCAGGTGGTCCCCCCCTTTGCTCCTCCCAACAATCAGCGTGGCGGAAAACCATTGCCCTGAAGTCTCAAAGAGGCTTGCGGGGGGGCTTGGAGCCACCCTTCCCATCCCCCTTCCTCAGTGGTGTCATCTAAATGATCTAAGAACAGGTACTCACTTTTGATTGGCACATGTCGGGACCCGCCCACCGGAAGTGACATCATAAGCCGGAAGTGATGTCGTGGCAGGAAGTGACATGAAAAAGCCCTTTTTGAGGCCTCAGATGATTTTAAACTGACCCAACAGTTGCAACAGGATTCCGCAGCACCCCTAGAACATGTTCAGGAGGCCTGGCATCATGTTAAAACCCCAGAGCAGCTCATTTTTCAGTGGCAAGGAAAGGAAAGGCTCCGCTCGCTGCCTGCCTGCCTGCCTGGCTCTGAGAACATGCAGGCAACTCAAACATGCAGGAAATTCAAACGTTGGAGAGGGCGGAGTCGACGAGTGGGCGGGCGAATGGGCGGGGCCAGCCGTAATCCTAGGAACCGGTACTCGCGTACCCCCGCGTAGCCCCTGCATGACATCACTGCTTGCGGGGGGCTTGGAGCCGCTCTTCCCATCCCCCGTCCTGCTCCCCGTGTGCTCCCACCCGGACTCACCTGAGCACGCAGCCGGGAGCGAGGATCTCGTACTCCACCTGTTGGGAGGAGCCCCGGTTCACCACCACCGAGTGGTCATACTGCTGCTTCAGCTGGTCCCGCACGTAGTACGACTTGGGCACCTCGCCCCCGTAGTTCAGCTGCGGGCCAAAACACGGCCAGGTCAGAGCAGGCCCGTGGCTACCGGAAGACTCCCCCTTTGGGGCCGAGAGCCAGGGCGGTGCAATGGTTTGGGCGTCGGACTAAGAACCGGAAGATCCCGGTTCAAATCCCGGCTCAGCCATCAAGCTTCCCTGGGTGACCTGGGGCCGGTCCCCCTCTCTCAGCCTCACCTACCTCGCAGGGTTGTCGCGAGGACAAAAGGAGGGGAGGGACCACGGACACCGCCCTGAGCTTCTCGGCGGGAGGGTCAGTGTGAAAACTAAATAAAACCAACAAACTCTACCCCGCCCACCTCCTCCAGTTCAGGCGACCGGGTTTCCCAGTCGCCGAGTCCAAACCAGCCAGATAGCGAGTCTCCCTACCTTGCTCCTGCACTTGGGGTCCCCATCGGGGTCGGTGAGGGTCCCCCCGTATTCCAC
The DNA here is from genome assembly GCA_029204185.1 of Lerista edwardsae. Taxonomy (NCBI): domain Eukaryota; kingdom Metazoa; phylum Chordata; class Lepidosauria; order Squamata; family Scincidae; genus Lerista; species Lerista edwardsae. The sequence goes on along the minus strand of JAJKFI010035505.1, from coordinate 4,451 downwards.
AGGGATCTCACTCGGGTCAATGTGCTTATGTAGCACTTCCTTCCAGTCCGCTAGGGGAAAGCAAGAAGGTTACCACAGCGTTAGCACCTCAAGACAGGGGTTCCTGAATGGATTCATTCATTCATTCATTCATCCAGACATCATTCATAACACAGAGACTTTATGATGCGTACGTTGTAAGGCTCAAAATGGGGGACTCAGCAGAACACATCACCCAGGCGGCAGCAGGTGTCATGTGCGTATCTGAGCACAGGAAGGACGGTTTAAGTTTCCTCCCAGCACACAGAGCAGGGCAATCTCCACACACACACCTGCTTTGCACTGGGTTTCTGGGAGACAGACTTAGAACGCAATCCTAACCTGGAGTGAGGCCGGCACAGTTAGACCAGCAAAGTTTGGCCGGCAGAAGAGACACCGTCAAGTATGTTTGGAGCACTCTCGGAGTCACAGAGGCCAGCACGTAGACGTGCGCCATCCTCCCCGACTCCAAGAGTGGTCTGAACGCCACTCCCTTGTATCTGGCATTCTGAGGTAAATTTCTGAGGTAAAATTCTGAGGTAAATATGAGGTAATTAAAGCAAAGTTTGGACAGCACAAGGGACACCATAAAGTGTGTTTAAACCACTCTCGGAGTCACAGAAGCCAGCACGTAGACGTGCGCCATCCTCCCCGACTCCGAGAGTGGTCTGAACGCCACTCCCTTGTATCTGGCATTCTGAGGTAAATTTCTGAGGTAAAATTCTGAGGTAAATATGAGGTAATTAAAGCAAAGTCTGGCCAGCACAAGGGACACCATAAAGTGTGTTTAAACCACTCTCGGAGTCACAGAAGCCAGCACGTAGACGTGCGCCATCCTCCCCGACTCCGAGAGTGGTTCAAACGTGCTTTACAGTGGCCCTTGTGCCGGCCAAACTTCGCTGGCCTAACTGTGCCAGCCTAAACCCCAGGTTAGGATTGCGCTCTCATTCTCCTCGGCAGGAGTGACTGATGGGTACAGCAACTGTGTCACCCCCCCCCCCAACAGAGCAGCAGCAAATGGAAGTCCTGGCTGAAAGCCAGCGGAACTCAATCAGGGCAAGGATCAAAATCCAGCACCTGTGTTGAGGGAGGGGTCACAAGGTTTGGGGCCTGAGACGTGGGGAAGGGCTAGGCCGCAGAGGGTCAAGAGGACAAGGGATTGTGCTGGATCCAGAAGCAAACAGAAAGCCAGTCTGGCAGGTCTTGGGCCGGCGAGATCACTGGCCTGACACTATCTTTTTAATGTTAGGGACATGGTGGTGCAGTAGGTTAAACTGCTGCTGCTGAGCTTGCTGACCGGAAGGTTGGCAGTTCGAGACTGCGCGACGGAGTGAGCTCCCGTCGCTTGTCCCAGCTCCTGCCAACCTAGCAGTTCGAAAGCACCTAAATGCAAGTAGATAAATAGGGACCACTTCGGTGGGAAGGGAACGGCGTTCCGTGCGCTACGGCGTAGAGTCACGCCGGCCACATGACCATGGAAGCTTGTCCTTGGACAAAACGCCGGCTCTACAGGCTTTGAAATGGAGATGAGCACCGCCCCCTACAGTCGGTCATGACTACACCATTCGGTTGTGGGGAAACTTTTTCCCGTTATCTTTTTACTAGGAAATCTTGGATACCAAATCAGTGGAAACCGGGGCACGCCTGTATATACGAAGAGGCACAATCAACAAACAAAATGCTCCAGAAATTCCCAATTAAACAATGCCTGCACCTTACTGATTCTGCCTGCCAAATCCCGTCCATTTTTAGCATGTTTTTAGCCCTCTTTCTGCTCGCTTGAAATGACGGGACCAGCAAAGACCGGAGCTGCTCACCTCCGAGGATGACGATTTTCTTGCGGGTGTCTTCGCTCAGGAAATGCTTCACAAGGTTGTAAGCAACAGGGAACAGCCTGGGAGCTGGCATTAGGACAGAAGAAGAATTGAAAGCGCATGGCAGCATAAGAACATAAGAACATCAGAAGAGCCCTGCTGGATCAGGCCAAAGGCCCATCTAGTCCAGCTTCCTGTATCTCACAGCGGCCCACCAGGTGCCCCAGGAAGGCAGGAGACAACAAGATGCTTGCATCCTGTTGCCACTCCCTTGCACCCAGTACTCTGAAGTAGCCTACTACTAATGTAAGGAGGCTACAACCCATCATTGCTTATAGCCCACAATGGACTTTTCTTCCAGAAATCTGTCCAATCCCCTCTTAAAGGCATTAAGACCAGATGCCATCACCACCTCCTGTGGCAAAGAGTTCCACAGATTAACTACCCGCTGGGTAAAAAAGTACTTCCTTTTATCTGTTAGCATTTTCTGTTTAACATTTTCTGTTTATCTGTTAGCATCTGTTTAGCATTTTCCTAGCCTACACTCAGCCCAGGAAAGCGTTGCTATTATTTTTATTATGATTAAGAATACTTATCTATAGGTTGAGGATCCCCTATCCAGACATCCAAAATCCAGACATTTTTGCCCAGTACTTTTTAACTTTCTGTAGTGTCAACACTGGAACACTGGTTCCCAAACTGTGGGTCTGGACCCACCAGTGAGATGCGGGCCAATTTTAGGCGAGTCGCGAAGCACCTAGAGCAGCCCTATTGAAAATATGGGGAGATGGGATGCTGGAAAGGGGGGAGGGCTGTGTGGTTGTTCGGCTTGTGTCAAGGTTGTAAATAGGCTTTTTCTTTTCTGATTCGCTTTGCAATTGGAAAATGGCTGAGAAAAAACCCAACTGATGGCTGCCTTCTCAGGAAAGCAGCAGGCTCTGGCGTCACAATGACGGCACTTCCGGCCACGACATCACTTCCGGTGGGTCCCGGACAGACTGTCGTTCTAAAAAGTGGGTCCCAGTCAGTGATGTCATGCAGGGGGAATGCGGGGGAACTCAGTTCCACTAGTTAAAATTAGGGCTGACTCCGCCCACTTCACTCTCCCCCCTCCCCCCTCCCAATTCCTCTGCAAAGAGCTTTTCTTCTTGGTTGGCCAGCACTCAGAGGGTTAAAGGGAGCGACTCCGGATTCCTAGGGGGGTGAAGGCAGTGATGTCATTCAGGGGGAACGGACCAGAACGGGCATTCCGGATCCTCACGGGCTCCGTGGCTGGTTCCGGGTTCCCGACAAGTGCCCATCAAAAGTGAGCTCCTGTTCCTAAATCATTTGAATGACACCACTGGTCCCAGTGCTAAAAGGTTTGAGAACCACTGCCCTGGAAGGTCTTGTGCTCATTCCCACACATACAGGCTGTAAGTTCTATTCTCTGATCTGTGGTGTGGACGTGTTCAGGCATTGTTGAAAAGTGTCGAAGAGGCAAGCAGGCACCCAAAGAGGTCACAATGACAAGACCAAGAGGAAGCATTTCTCATTAGATTTATGCAGTTACTCCAAAATCCAGACACTTTCCCGTCCCAAGCAGTCCAGATAAGGGATACTTGATCTGTACCGCTTTTCAACATGAGTAGTTCACAAAGCGGTTCACATGGTAAAATATATCCAATGGTTCCCTGTCCCCAAAGCGCTCACTATCTCAAATAGATGCAGTAGGGACACCAGCAATAGCCAATTGAAAGGACATTGTGCTGGGGTGAAGAGGGTCAATTACTCTCCCCCTGCTGAATATGAGAGAACACCACTTTAAAAGGGGTTCTGCTTACCTCTGACAATAAAAATCCGTTTCAGGCACTCTGGAAAGTTGTCTTCAACCATGCACATCAGCTGGAAGAGCAGAGAAACATCAGCTTAAAAGCGGCTTCAGCTATTGAACCAACCCACAGTTCAGTGAGCACATCACTGTCTATTTCTATTCCAAATCACAGCAGCACATCATTGAGGAGTGTCTCTGGCCCTCGCGCACCAGATTTGTACTTGTTTCTAAATAGACCTCCTCTCGGAACACAATTTTCAGTTTTCTATCGTGCCCGAGGTGCCCTGCCAAATGGATTTGAACAGGAAGAGAGAAGGATAAAAGGAAGTGTAGAGGAAAAGTCATTCAGGGGGAACGGACCAGAACAAGTGTTCCGGATCCTAACGGGCTCTGTGGCTGGTTCCGGGTTCCCGACAAGTGCCAATCAAAAGTGAGTTTCTGTTCCTAAATCATTTGAATGACACCACTGACTGTATCCCATCAGGCAAGCCCTAGTATCCACTGTTTTGGTATCCACAGATACCACGGATACTGGGACTTCTATTAAAAAGATAGGGGACCCTTAAGCAAATCTCTTTTTTTAAGCCTTCTCGCAGCGAAATCACTGGTTTTATTTATTTATTTAACATACCGCTCTTCTAAAATTCAAAGCAGTTTACAATATTAAAAAAACCCTTTAAAATAACGTCATAGAATTTGCGTTAGTTAAACAAATTAAAAACCATTAAAAGATCCACAAGAACCACCATAAAAGAGCAGCCCCCAAATAAAAACAGCAAAAAGTTAATAATGATTTAAAAGGGGTC
>JAJKFI010035504.1:22092-43636 GCA_029204185.1 Lerista edwardsae | reverse complement strand
TCTCTCTCTCTCTCTCTCTCTCTCTCTCTCTCTCTCTCTCTCTCTCTGTTTAAAAAAAACAGGCAATGTGTCCTTTTGAGTTCAACAAAACCCCAAGCTCCCAGAATCTCCTCACCCTCCTGGCCCACCAGGGCGTCATGATTGCCCCGACAAGGAACAAGACTCTGCCGGACCTCAAGGAGATGGGCCACTTCCACTGCCAGCAGGCAGGCGTCGGTCTGAAGCCCATGGAAGACACCAAGGGCAGGTACGCCGTCCAACGCGAAAGGTGTTTGGGATGCTGCAGTAGCATAGCCGGAGAGGGGCGCTAAATATTGCCAGCACCTCAGCGTGTAAGCCATGTAAGCAGCCTCTCACTGTCAAAGCCATTCTGGGTGGTGACAGCAACCTGATGGCCAGGGGGAGTTTGCAGAGCATGTTGAGGCACCTGCCATGCTTAATGTGCAGCCCCCCTCTAGCTAAGCTACTTGGATCCAGATCTGCTGTTGTGCATGACAATGTGCTGGTCAGGTTAAGAGGGATGTTCTTTTCCCTCTCTCAAAACACCAGAACCAGGGGACATCCGCTCAAACTGAGGGTTGGGAGAGTTAAAGCAGATAAAAGGAAGTACTTTTTTACCCAGCGGGTAGTTAATCTGTGGAACTCTTTGCCACAGGAGGGGGTGATGGCATCTGGTCTGGATGCCTTTAAGAGGGGATTGGATGGATTTCTGGAGGAAAGGTCCATCGTGGGCTATAGACCATGATGGATTGTGCAAGCTCCTTACAAAGGTGGTGGGCTGCTGGCACCGGGTGCAAGGGAGTGGCAACAGGATGCAAGCATCTTGTTGTCTCGTGCCTCCCTGGGGCACCTGGTGGGCCGCTGTGAGATACAGGAAGCTGGACTAGGTGGGCCTTTGGCCTGATCCAGCAGGGCTCTTCTTATGTTCTTATGATGGTTGGTGCTCTCCCAACCGTCTTGTGGGGGTTGGGAGAGGAACAAGGCGCGTGGTTCACATACCGAACCTTCCCGTGTGCCTTTGGGGACTTGGGAGGCCGTGGGAGCTTAGTCTTGGTCAAGATCTACAGAGAGGACACTGTGGCCAAGCTTTGGGTGTCCCTTAACGTGACCGCTGAGAGATCCAGACTAATGGCCGGAGGTGGGTGGAATTGCTCTGTAATTGCCGTCTTCCTCTTCCTTCCCCCGTTTCCTCTGATGATATCTTGGGTTAGCCAACTCGGCAGTCCTGGCCCAGTGCCAGATCTGATCCAGTGTGATAATTATAATCCCTTTTTGCGATGCCCAGTGGAGGAGAGCCAAGCTTCGGCATCTGATAAGCATGCAAGGAGGTGCCTTGGATCAAACTAAGCCTGCGTGAATGTCCTGGACATGAGCTTTCCACGCTGCCTTCATCCTCTGACCCATGTCCAGTGATGTCATGCAGGGGGAACGTGGGGAACTCTGTTCCACTAGTTAAAATTAGGGCTGACTCCGCCCACTTCACTCTCCCTCCTCCCCCTCCCGATTCCTCTGCAAAGAGCTTTTCTTCTTGTTTGGCCGGCACTCAGAGGGTTAAAGGGGGCGACTCCGGATTCCTAGGGGGGCGAAGGCAGTGATGTCATTCAGGGGGAATGGGCCAGAACGGGCGTTCCGGATCCTCACGGGCTCCGTGGCTGGTTCCGGGTTCCCGACAAGTGCCAATCAAAAGTGAGTTCCTGTTCCTAAATCATTTGAATGACACCACTGGTCAGGGGGCGACACTGTCCTGGGTACCACACCATGAGGAGCGTGTTTTGGGTTTTGCTGAGCTCCAGAAGAGACCTCCGCAAGGCCTTCTGAGGTGTGTTGGTGCAACAGTGTCATGGGATTGTTTAAAAAAAATTGTGGCTCTGGCAGAAGATGCCTTACCTGTGCCACTGCCCTCGACCAGCCCTTAATGAGCCAGGCCTGGATGTTCCTTAAACACTCTGCCTTCTGTTTTCCTGTTTCTTCAGGTCACTCAGCACAGGGCGTCTCACGGATCTCCTTCTCAAGGCAGCTTTTGGGACACAGATCCCGGAGGCGGGCAGCAACGACAGCTTGAACAACGAGAAGCCCATGGAGATCACAGGTGCCAGCCTCCAGGGAGCCCCCCCTGGTTTTTTGCTCTTCCTGGTGCCTGCCCCCCCCCCGCCCCCATTCCTTGGCTTTTTGGCTGCCCGTGCAGCTTCTCCCTGACCTCAACTTGAGCAATATTCTTTTCCTTTCCCCCTGTAGCTCCGTCCCCGGCTTGTGGAGGAACCTTTCACTGTGGGGCCCGGGACAGGGGCTCGGCAAGCCCCTCCCCCGTGATCTTTACTGTTGGATCCCCTCCGAGTGGGACAACTCCACCGCAGAGCACCAGGACCAGAATGTTCTCAGGTAACGGCCTCCGCCTTGACCTCGCTGTCAGGGAAAGAATGAGAACTGGCATGAAGCTGGATGCATTTAGCAATGAAGAAGCACAGCACACTCCTTTTCAGATCTCATCCTGCCAGGAATTGGCCAGGAGGGGGATGGTAATAATAGCTTACCTCAATCAAGGTACTTATATACCGCTTTTCAACACGAAGTTCACAAAGCGGTTTACAGGCAAATAGTAATAATAAAGTGGGCAGAAGATTTAGTGGGCAGAAGATTTAGTTGAGAGGGTTAATGCCTCCGTTTGCCTGAAGATAAGAGCTGAAGATCTGAAGGTCGCCAGTTCGGGACAGCCGGAAGTCCCTGTGAGCGGCAGACCTCGTTAATTGTGGCTGATTAACAGCTGAGCTTCGGCTGCCTTGTGTGAGGGGGAGTTGTGCCGAAGTTCAGCTGCTTCTCTGGTGGGAGCAGGGAAGCCATTTATCAGCCAGCAAGAAGACAAACAGGTGGCCAGAAAGAAGGACTAAATCCAGAAAGATCCATCTGTATGTGTGTAGTTCTTGAAAGATAGAACATTTCTGTATAAATTGTAAAAACCTTCGGGTTTCTGAACAAAGTCTGCCCATGTAAACCGCCTTGAGTTATAGTCATTAGAGAAATCTGGTGACCTAAGAAAGGCGGTATATAAATCCAAGTATTATTATTATTATTATTATTATTATTATTAATAATAATAATAATAATAATAATAATAAGAAGTTAAATGGCTCCCTGTCCCAAAAGGGCTCACAATCTTAAAAAGGCAGATCGCCAGCAACAGCCACTAGAAAGACTGCGCAGGGGTGAAGAGGGACAGTTACTCTCCCCCTGCTAAATATAAGAGGAGCACCACTTGAAAAAGTGCCTCTTGTCCAGTTAGCAGGGGTTAACTGGATGGGATAATTCCCTGATGGGATAATTCATGCTAGATGCTTTCCGCACTTCAAAAGCACTATACAGACACTGTACAGCTATACAGACAGCTCAGTTTCAATGCTGATGCAACCCCAATGTAAGGGAACATTTGTTCCTTTCCCTTGAGGAGGCCTCCATTCCTCTCCCTTCCCCCATTATTTATTTATTTATTATTTATTGAATTTCTACCCCGCCTTTCTGCCCGAAGGCACTCAAGGCGGCATTACAAAATCAAAGTTAAAAACAGAATAAAATACATCATAATTAAAAACAATAATTAAAAACAATATAAAAATACAATATAAAAGTATAACAATCATCCCATGGATCATAAAAGTACAGAAATATAAAAGAATGCAAAGACCAGCCAGCCTGTCAGCAACTAAAAGCCTGCTGAAACAAAAAGGTCTTCAGCCCCCGCCGAAATACCGCCAAAGAGGGAGGAGTTCTCAATTCGAAGGGGAGGGTATTCCAAAGTTGGGGTGCCACCACCGAGAAGGCCCTATTCCTGGCCGCCACCTCTCTCACCTCTCCTGGTGGTGGCACAGTCAAAAGCCCCCCCCCCCCGATGACCCCAGAGTACGGGTAGGGTTATATGGGAGGATCACAGGCTGCACCTCATTGGCAGAGCTTCACCGGATCTGGAAAGTGGGTTAGGTTGTGTGCCTGCCAGAGCAAACGCCTGACTGTCACACTTGCACACTGTGGGGTGGCAGGATCCCCCAATGGACCCGCTACCCTTGATAGGACTGAGTATCGCACAGTCGGTTGCAGTGCAACGCTTGAGCCTGCGGGGTCAATAGATACCATTTTCTTTTACAATCATTCTTGTTGCAAAGCTGCTCACAGCAGCAAAGCGAAGAAGAAAACAGGTTTCCCTGTCCCAAAGGGACTCAGAATTATAAACAGAGACACCAACGAACAGGCACTGAAGGTGGGATGCTTGTGCTTGTGGTGAAACGGGACAGTTGTGGCTTGAGCGCCTTGAGCACCTTTAGGCAAATAAGGCGGGGTATAAATCTAATAAATAAATATATGAGAGGTATATTTACAAGGTATCCTTTTGTCCTGTTAGCAATGATTGTGAACTTTCTCATAACAAGAACTTCCAAAGTAAACAGGAAGTCTGTAGGATAGGAGTGGTGGCTTAGAGAGAGTGTGTAGGCGCTACTCTTCTCCCCTCCCCATTCTCTTCTACTCCATTTCTCTTTGTAAATCCAAAGTGCATAAGAAGAGTCGAAATGGCAGAGATTTAAGGAAACTTTGGATGATTTGGTCTCATCCAAAGTTGCAGTGGGTTCTGGAACAAACGCACACACACACACAGAGATCTCTCTGAGATCTGTGGTACGTACACGGAGGCCATCGAATGTGGGATCCACTGCCCACATGGACCAGTCTTCACATCCAAGCTGTGGCAGTGGAACGATAAATGAAGCTGTGTTTTGGATTTTCCTATGGGAGGTAGTGGCAAGGGAGGATTAGTAAAGGTAACTGAGGATGAAAACATTATTGTTAAACATGAATTTATCCATCATCTGTGTTCAGGTAAATGTTCAAAAAACAAAAGGGAAGAAAGAGGGTCAAATGTTTCTGCACTTTGATGTTCCAGGCCTTGTTTTGCTGCATGCTGATGGTCTTGGGTAACCCTCCTGTGTTTTGTTTCAACCTTCTAGTGGGGTCTTCCAGCTCCCTCAGTTCCGGTGGCTCTTTGAGCGGGCGACACTTCATCATGGGAGCAGGTGGGGATGTTCTAGAAGCCCCGTCGGGTTTCCGCTACACTTTTGCCGATCCCATCTCTGCCAACCTGGAAGGAGCGGTGACCTTTGAGGCACCTGAGCTTCCAGAGGAGACACTCATGGAGGTGAGTGAGCTGCACCAAGCCCACCCCCAAGCCAAGAGGGGCCTTTTGATGTTTCAGAGTGCTGGCAGGTTACAGGGTTGTCCGTGTGCTGTGATGTCATGTCATGCAGGGGGAACGCAGGGGAACTCAGTTCCACTAGTTAAAATTAGGGCTGACTCCGCCCACTTCACTCTCCCTCCTCCCCCCTCCCCATTCCTCTGCAAAGAGCTTTTCTTCTTGGTTGGCCGGCACTCAGAGGGTTAAAGGGAGCAACTCTGGATTCCTAGGGGGGCAAAGGCAGTGATGTCATTCAGGGGGAACGGACCAGAATGGGCGTTCCAGATCCTAACGGGCTCCCTGGCTGGTTCCGGGTTCCCGACAAGTGCCAATCAAAAGTGAGTTCCTGTTCCTAAATCCGTTTTGCCGTCTTCCCCGCCCCCGCGGGCTGCCGCTCACCCGTTCCTCCCACCCAGCGTTCCGGCTGCATGACACCGCTGCCTGGAAGTGACATGGATGTCATGACCTCACTCCCCTGGACGCAGTGAACTGGAGGGAGGTGAGGCTGAGAGATTGACTGGCCCCCGGTCACCCAGGCTGAGTACGGTTTGAGCCTGCATCTTCCAGGTTTAAGGCCACTTCCCAAACCCCTACACCAGCCTGTCTCAAGAAGACCACACCATCCTCTCTGGACGCCACTCTGCTCCCTAAGCTGTGGTTAGGCGAAACGTCAGCACGAATTCCAGCCACAGTCGTCATCCTTCTCGGCAATATTTTTATGACGTTCCTTCCTCCTGCGTAGCTCAGAGGGTTGCCCCCTGAGATGAGACGACAGAGTTCATTGGGGGACTGCGGGCCAGTTGTGCTCAGCCTCGCCTGAGTTGTGCTCAGGGGCTTCTCTTACAGGGAAAATGGGCAGGGGCTTGCCTGCTGCTCCTCCTCGGAGGAAGGGCTAAGTGAAAATAGGGCTGAGTGAAAATAGTGAAAACTCAGCCAAGCTCTCTAGGTTTTCCGGCATGGGGGAAACCACTTGCTTGCCAAGAATCAGTGGTGTCATTCAAATGATTTAGGAACAGGAACTCACTTTTGATTGGCACTTGTCGGGAACCCGGAACCAGCCACGGAGCCTGTTAGGATCCAGAACGCCCGTTCTGGTCCGTTCCCCCTGAATGACATCACTGCCTTCGCCCCCCTAGGAATCCGGAGTCGCTCCCTTTAACCCTCTGAGTGCCGGCCAACCAAGAAGAAAAGCTCTTTGCCGAGGAATTGGGAGGGGGGAGGGGGGAGAGTGAAGTGGGCGGAGTCAGCCCTGATTTTAACTAGTGGAACTGAGTTCCCCCGCGTTCCCCCTGCATGACATCACTGGCAAGAATGCCCTTTGCAGTTGGTCAGTCTGCAAGCTGATTAATCTGCCGCTTGCATTGATTAGAGTTGGCTGCCTTGGGTGTGCTTTGTCTGAGGTGAGTCTGCAGGACTGTGGAAAGCAATGCGGCAGGCCTCCAGCACCCCCCCCCTCACGGTGTCCTTGCCTCCCTTGGTCACAGCAAGAGCACACCGACATCCTGCGCAGCTTGCGCTTCACCCTGGCCTTCGTCCACTACGTGATGGAGATCGCCGCGCTCAAAGGCAGCGCCAGCGAGATGAACAGCTCCGTCGCCTCCGAGTACCAGCTCCAGGAGAGCGTCGTGGCCGATCAGATCAGCCTCCTCAGCAAAGAATGGAGGTAAATGTGACCACGCAAGAACTTCCGCGTGCAGCAGATTGCCAGTGGGGGGGGGGGATCCGCTGCAGTGGTGCGGGGCAGTGCAGGGCCATTCTGGGTCACAGCAGTCCCAGAGTATACAATAGGACAACGTATGCCCGGGCCAGAGACTACGGCTTGCTGAGCAGGGCAGAAGGGCCCAGCTTCAAGCCTTTGCAAAGATCTCTGGAGCTGGAGAGCTACAGCCCTGCCGTGTTGCCAGTACTGATGGACTGCTGGGCTCTGTACAGGGGCGGTCCTAGTCAAAATGGCGCCCGGGGCACCCAATAGAAGTGCGCCCCCACGGGAGCCCAGGTCTACCCACCAGAAGCGGCCGAGGGTAGACCTGGGCTACACGGAGCCCAGATCTACCCATTAGAAACGGCCGCGGGTAGACCTGGGCTCCGGAGCCTAGATCTACCCGCGGCCGTTTCTAATGAGTAGACCTGGGCTCCGTGTAGCCCAGATCTACCCGCGGCCATTCCTAATGGGTAGATCTGGGCTCCGGAGCCTAGGTCTACCCACGGCTGTTCCTAATGGGTAGATCTGGGCTCCGGAGCCCAGGCTGTTCCTAATGGTGCCCCCCTAGACAGCCCGAAGACGGCGCCCAGGGCTCGTGCCCCCCCTGCCCCCGCCCTAGATCCACCACTGGCTCCGTAGAAAGCACCTCCATACACTCACGCGGCAGCCACGGGCCTGGCGGCGCCACCCACCCCTTTGTTTTCTTTGCAGCTATGCAGAGCAGCTGGTGCTTTATCTGAAGGTGGCAGAGCTGCTTTCCTCCGGGCTGCAGATGGCCATCGAGCAGATCCGGGCAGGCAAACTGTGCCTCTCCTCCACTGTCAAGCAAGGTGAGAGTTCTGGGCTGGGCGCCAGGAGAAAATTGCATCATTTTTGCTCCAGCACACTTGCGATTGGCTGGGTCTGAGCTGAGACTGTAACTGTGGGATCTCATGTGCTGCTTCCAGAAGCCAGGAGAGGTTCCAATGTGAGGAGAGACTCCTTGTGGCACCTCTTGTAAAATACAGTTGATCAGGCGGCACTTGAGTTAGGCACCAAAATCCACCCAAGCTGCATCAATTCAACATCCTCCCCAGCCCAGAAGCTGGGGTTGCCAACTAGAGAATTGTCCGTATGCTTCTGCCCTCCCATTCAGCTCTTCTGTCTTGCTCTGCATGTTGAAGACTGAAGAGTCTCATCTCACTGGCTTGCATGACAGGGCCTTCTTAGTGGTGGTGCCCAAACCATGCCAATCTCTCACCCAGGAAGTTGGTGTTGCCTCCTCCCTTCCCACTTTTAGTCATCTTTCACAAAACTTCTCTGTTTGGGCATCATCTTGGGACCATCTTTTAGTAGTTACGTTTTATACTGTATTCCTGTTGAGTGTTAATCTTGGTTTTTTCTATTCCTTGAATGCTGATGTGAGCCACTTGGGGCAATCAACTAGCATACAGGTTTGGTTTTAAAACATTAACTGAACTCCCAAATCCAGACTTTCTCCTTAACTACACTTGAATGGCATTAAGTGTTTCTTTCCTTTCTCATCCACCCAGACAGGCTGGGGCATAATGTCCAGTGGCTGGAAGGAGCCTGGGGCCTTCGGTTTCACGTGAACCCTGGGATTTGTATTGCTAGTCAGCAGAGGCATTTCTACAGGGGTGGCAAAGCTCTAAGTGTTGCAAGAAGCCTTACCCTGTCATGTAAATCCCTCCTCTCCCTTGCTGCTGTAGCCAGTAAGCAATGCCAAAATGTTGCTGTTCCCTGTGAGGATTGGCTAGAACAGTGCAGGAGAGGAGTGTTTTCCACTGCAAGGTAAGGCTTCTTGCAAAACTTAGAGCTTTGCCCTCCCTTAGATCTGCCTCTGCTCCCCTCCCCCACAAACACCAGCTCCTCCGGCTTATTCCCAACAGTCTGACTGCTCAAGTCAAATATTCGGTGGCTAGTTGACAGTGTTTTGGCTGGACTTTTCAACCTTCAGCCCCCACCTGTCACCCTTCAGGAAACTCGGGGCAGTGTCCATAATCATTGATATTATTGATACAGTAAAGCAGCAGTAGCAGCTAACAAAATTCCTAGTGAGGAATGTGCCAATCAAGTGAACTGGGGGTGGGGAGCTGGCAAACACAGCTGGGTCTCCTTCCAGGCTCATTAAAGAAATCCACCGAGGAGGGAGGCAACTGCACAGAACAAGGCATGGAATGGTTTTGGGAGCCACCACTGAGAAGCCCCTCTCACTTCCTGCAACCAGTGCAATCTCAAGAGGAGACAGGACATGGCAAAAGTGGACTCATGGGCAGATGGACTCGTGGCCTAGGTTCAAGCGGGCCCTTGCAAAGACTTTGGGGAAACTGATCTGTGGATGAGAAGATGCAGAAAATGAAGATCCTCTTACCCCCAGGGTTACAACCTGCCTGTCTTTTTTTTTTTTCCCCTTTCCACTAGTGGTGAGGAAGCTCAACGACCTCTACAAATCCAGCGTCTCTTCCTGCCACTGCTTGAACATGAGGCTGCAGAGGTGGCTCCTGGATAAGCAGAAGCTCATGGACCGCATCAACAGCATCACAGCCGAGAAGCTCATCTTCAGCCACGCTGTGCAGATGGTAGGGGAGGCACCTATCGTCGCTGGGTGCTTGGCCTTTGTGCTTTCGCGGGGTGGCGATCCCCAGCCGCGAGTCCGGGAATTCAGATCTCCTGCACCGTTCCACCGGTGCTGTGCCCAGGACTCCCTGCAGTGCTGGCTCCAGGGCACGTGGTTCTCGAGCATTAATCAGCGAGCCTCCTTAATGTGCAAGAAGGGGGGGATCTAGTGGGGCATGCTCAAGAAAAGAGAATCCCATACTAGTTTGGGCACAAGGCGTGGTGGGGGCAGGGTCATAGCTTGGGGGCGGACCCCCTGGCTTGCCCATACAGAGAGCTCCGAGTTCAATCCCTGGGGCGTCCAGGAAAGACCCAGTGATTCATGCAGGGGGTACGCGGGGGTACGCGAGTACCGGTTCCTAGGATTACAGCTCGCCCCGCCCAGGAAATTCAAACGCTGCAGGGGGCAGAGTCGACGAGTGGGCGGGCGAATGGGCGGGGCCAGCTGTAATCCTAGAAACCGGTATTCGCGTACCCCCTGCATGACATCACTGCCCTTGCAGCGAGGGCGGGTCCTCCAGCCGTGCAGGAAAAGGGAAGGGAGTTGGCCAGGCTGTGCAGAGCTCGCCGCCCCCCTCTGGCGCCCTGCTTGCTTCCCGCTGGCTTTCTGGGGCGGGCCAAACTTTTGCCCACGTGCAAGTCCAGCTGCTCAAGGTCAGGTTGCCTGAGCAACACTTTCTCTCCCAGACTAACAGCCGCCTGCTTCCCCATTCCAGGTTCAGGCTGCTGCCCTGGACGAGATGTTCCACCACAGGGAGGACTGCGCACAGCGGTATCACAAGGCGCTGCTGCTGATGGAAGGGCTTCTGAACATCATCACGGAGCAAGGGGACGTGGAGAACATCACGAAATGTAAGGGCCGGCCGCTGCTTGGCGGTTTTTGGGAGCTGGGATCGGAGGCCAGTTCCGGGATGCGCTCGCCAGATTCCATCGCTGAACGTTGTCAGGGAAACCTGATGTTTTCTGGCCAGCTTCTTGGTTCCTGCTAGTTATTTTGCAGTGCCTGTGGGTGGCTCTGGGTCTCGGGAGACCCTGGGAAAACTCAGTGATGTCATGCAGGGGGAAGGCAGGGGAACTCAGTTCCACTAGTTAAAATTAGGGCTGACTCCACCCACTTCACTCTCCCTCCTCCTCCCCCCTCCCCATTCCTGTGCAAAGAGCTTGTCTTCTTGGTTGGCCAGCACTCAGAGGGTTAAAGGGAGCAATTCCGGATTCCTAGGGGGGCGAAGGCAGTGATGTCATTCAGGGGGAACGGACCAGAACGGGCGTTCCGGATCCTAACGGGCTCCGTGGCTGGTTCCGGGTTCCCGACAAGTGCCAATGAAAAGTGAGTTCCTATTCCTAAATCATTTGAATGACACCACTGGGAAAACTGTTCCCCTTCCCCATCTGGATAGGCCCCCAGAGAGTGGCTCCCCTCCCACACACAGAGTGGACACAGAGGGGGTCTCGTGTATCAGCAGGGGGTCCTTCTGGAGGCCAGGGGGCCTTGGCAGTGGCCCAGTGATGTCATCACTGTTTTAATAGATAGTTTTTATTTTATTATTTATTTTTACTTAGTTTTTGTTTCCTTAATTTATTTATTGCTGCTTTATTTATTTTTATTGCTGCTGCTTGCCACAGGTTGGCTTTTAATGGCTATTTTATTGTTTACAATTTTATTTGTATTTTATCATTTATGCGTTTTAATTGAATTGTATTCATTTGAAGAATGTATATCGTGCCTTTCCCATGCCAAAGCAAATGCCCGAGGCAGCTTACACGGGCAGGCTAGTTTAAAGCACCGTTTCTCAATGTACAGTATGCTGTGGCACACCTTGTCCTCGATCCCAGATGCAGCCTTCACAGTGTGGTTCTCTCCTGTTATGTGGCAAGCAGCCAGAATGCTTGAAGCCTCTTGGGATGGCATTGGGCCCATCACTGTCTTTCATGGGGTTGTTGTTGTAAAGCATAAATTCCTGGATCCCAAATGTATGGTTCAAAAGAAAGGTTTATTGTCATGTTTGCAAATATGGGTGGCAAGCAAATGCCGAACAGAACAAGCTGCGTACCACACCTTGCACAAAATGGGTGCAACGATTTATACGACTGAGGCGGCGTTCCTTACTGTACCTTCATTGGTTATTGCCCAGCCAACTGCTGGCACTCACGCAGAATAATTTACTTCCCCCCTCCCTTCCTCCTTCGTATGTGCACCCCTCCTTTGCACATGCTTTTACCCAGGATGCATAGGGATGGCTATTACGCTAACTCCATGCACGTCTCACCCAAGGTTACAGCTGTATCTGGGTCCTGGGAACTTTCTTCTATGTATCAGCTTAGGAATACGCACCGCCCTCCCCTTTTCTTTACCAGTCAGGCTTTGCCTGGGCCTGAAACACCATTACCCACTTCTTTCTCTCTAGAGAGAAACAGTAGGCCTTATAGTTTAGTGTTGGAGTTCAAAATTCCCATGGGTTTGTATGACTATTGATTTATATCTCACATTATATCTCACGCCAAAGAACTGCTCCCTCTTTGGCGGTATTTCGGCGGGGGCTGAAGACCTTTTTATTTCAGCAGGCTTTTAGTTGCTGACAGGCTGGCTGGCTGGCTTTTTTTTTGCATTTTTTCTTTTGCATTTTTTTATATATATATATATTTTATGATCCCAGGGATTAATTTTGTTGTATGTTGTATTTTTAATATTGTTTTTATTGTCTTTTAATACTGTTTTTAATTGTTTTTATTGTATTTTAACCTTGTAAATGCCGCCTTGAGGGCCTTTGTGGCGGAAAGGCGGGGTATAAATCAAATAAATAATAAATAAATAATAATAATTGTGATGGCAAAACGTGGGTGTGCTCTTGTTGGGGGTCAGGATGGACGACAAAAGACTAACTTTGCCCTGTGCTCCTTCCAGGCAAAATGTGCATCGAACGGCGACTGTCAGCTCTGCTGTCGGGGATCTGCGCATGATGACGAGCCCACGGCTTCTGCCCCGCAGAAGATTCCCCTGACTCTGGAGGCGCAGGTTTCAGTGACAAACTCCTCAGGCGCGAGTGATTGTCTCTTCCCCTCCCTCCCCCCCCCAGCATGACTCAAGGGGTCTTGAACTGGATTTGGCTGCTCTCCATCGCCCGCTCTACTCTTCAGGGACAGTGGCTGGAGCTCTCGCCCTCTCAGCTGCTGTACAAAACCGGATATGTCTGCAGGAAGAGGGGCAGGAGGCCTGTTCCCGCCTGGGCCACACAAGCTTTTACTGAATGCAAGAGAGCTGGGTGAAGGGATCAGACTTCCTGCACGCCCCTTTTGGAGGTCAGGGCCACTTCCTGCTGCTGTGTAGCTGGCCTTGCCTGGGAGTTGCAGCCGCTATCACACTGTGGTCCATTGCTGGCAGTGGATGCACAGACCCCCTTCCTCTTGGAGTAAGAGCTTCCCTGGCACGGAATGTGGAGACTGGGGAAGACTGTCGTTCTGCAGTCAAGGCCACCTTCCCCCAAGCCTGGTGACAGCCAATCAGGCAGGAGCCTATTGGAGAACTCTGCCTGCCACGCTGCTTGGTTTTCTGCGTAGGCCTCTGGTCATTTGCCTCATAAGCTGAAAAGCAGCCATTGTACCGCAGTAGGCAGCCCAGAACTCGCCTTGCAGACGGGCAGGAAGGGGGAGGCGAATGACGCAGAAGGAGCCCAAGTCAACGTTTTTGTAGACTGGCGCATCAAAATCTTCTCTGGACTCGCTTGCACCTGTCCGAAAAAGCCAAAATGTTAGTTAATAAATAGATATATAAATATACATATATACACACACATATACTGTATGTGTACATATATACACATATACATATGTGTATGTACACACATATACTGTGTGTGTGTGTGCGTGTGTGTGTGTGAGAAGAGATGCTACTTTTTCACCCAAAGGGGTCTCGTAAATAGAAGCATGTATGTGCCCCTCTCCTCCCGTCAAACACGTCTCCAGTGTGAGAGAACATCTGTGCAGTGTTTGGCGTGCAGCTCTTGGCCAACTAACAACCCCTCCCTGCCTTTCCGGGAGTGTGGGAAATGAAACACACACACATGTACTCATAGGCACGCACGCACACAAGCTTTGTGAATTAAAGGAGCACTTTACAGACAATCTGAGTGTGTCACACTGTGTCCCTCAGTTATCAGAAAACATTTAGCCGTTAGGAATCCTGTTCCCATTGCTTTTTTCTCTCCCCCTCCCTGTTTCCTGATATGTTGTTGATTGATAGTTGTTGGTTTCCTTTTGTTTTAAAATTGCACTACAAGCGTGTATATGTGTTTGTGGGCATATGCATATTAATATTTTTTTTCACCAGGGTGAGTCAGTATTAATATGCATAGCATATAATGTAAAGTATAATGTGTGCGTTTTTAAATGTACTGTGTTTTATGCTTGTGGGGGGGGGGACCCCAGAAAGCAAGCCCGTAGGTCACATCCTTTCCATGATGGGTGGCATTAGCTTGAAAACATTCAGTGCCCAGAATTGTTTGCTTTTCAACTTAATATGTGTTTTACTTTCACTCAGAAACTTGTGTTCGCGATTTTCTGAAAGTGCCCAGATCTTGACGTCATGCATGCTTATCAAGTTCAAAAAGACTTTTTTTAAACAAAGTGGTTTGCTGTTTTTGTTTTTTAAAAGACACAACAATCTCTTAAAAGAAAAAAGCTGTTTTATCTTTTTCAGTGTTTTCTTTTTTCCTGTTTCTATTTTTAAAAGCAACAACATAGCCAAAAAGAAAGGAGGTGCACTCTGTTTATGTATGCATGTGTGTGTAGTATGGCTGTGATTTGTGTGTGTGATTTTGGGCTAAGTGTGTTCTGGCCATGAGCAAATGTGTAAGAGACGGATCTTCCTAGGCTGCCTCTTTTGATGTTTTCCATTGTGTGCATGATTTTTGAAAAAATAGAATGGATACAATTCACAGCAGTATTTTGCGAATGTGAGTTATAAAGGCCCATGGCACACAAAACCTGGATTTAGGGGGGTAGTTTATTAAGTGTGGGTCAACTGTATTTATTTGCACACAGCGGGTTTGGACTATCACTTGTCTTTTGTCACACCTGTAATTTTGTTTTCTCCTTCAAAATATGCAAGGAACCTCACAGTACACTCCTATGTGTGTATGCTTAGAAGTAAGCCCCATTTAATTGAGGAGACATACTCCCAGGTAAATGTGTTTCGGATTGCAGCCTTACTGATGTGGAAACTAGTTTCTGGGCTCCTGACTAGACATCGTTAAAAGGAAGTACTTTTTTACCCAGCGGGAAGTTAATCTGTGGAACTCTTTGCCACAGGAGGTGGTGGTGGCCTCTGGTCTGGATGCCTTTAAGAGGGGATTGGACCGATTTCTGGAGGAAAGGTCCATCGTGGGCTATAGGCAATGAAGGATTGTGCAACCTCCTTACAAAAGTGGAGGGCTACTGGTACTGGGTGCAAGGGAGTGGCCACAGGATGCAAGCGTCTTGTTGTCTCATGCCTCCCTGGGGCACCTGGTGGGCCGCTGTGAGATACAGGAAGCTGGACTAGATGGGCCTTTGGCCTGATCCAGCAGGGCTCTTCTTATGTTCTTATGGTTCCAGAAAAAAAATGCCAAAACAAAACGCCCCCTTCCCTCCTCTCGGCCACCGACCCGTCTGCACAGACCGCACATCTGATGACCCATCCGAGAGTTTAGCTTGCGTCCACTCTCTGTACATTGTTTATTCACAGTGGGCTTGCCTGGCAGCTCTCCCCTGCTCCAGCCGTTTGGAAAGAAGAATTCTATGCCTTGAAGGCAATGATGGATCATTGAGGATTCTCGATTATTCTTAGCAGTATTCCAGGGTGGGAAACAAGCTGCAGTCCTGCCAAACGGTTGGTTCTGATGCCACTCACCGTCTCCATGCCCTCCACTGGCTTGGCATCCCACATGGCAGGGGCCACAACGGGATGGCATTTCAGCCAAGACCTGCAACGTTTCATTTGTGAGTCAGTTTCCGATCCGTCTCATCAGCTTTTAAAAGGTGCCCCAATTGATCAGATTCTTGATTATTATTTGGAATGATTCTATGTTAACTATTATTGCTGTGATCCTTATTAATGCAGGCACTTAATAAAATGGCAGGTGGCAGGCCAAGGTCGTAGAAGAGGTAGTCCTCTTTTGCCCTCGCGCCGGGGAGGGGGAATGCATCTTCCCCTTCTTGTCACCAGGTATAAAACATCTACAAACAAATGTTTGCTTTTTTCCCTCTAGGGAGCGTGGTCTTCAACCTTTTTCCATGCCTGACCCCATATATAAATAAAGTGTGAGATTGGGGAACCCCTCTTGATCCAGGCCCCTCCCAGGATCCTGCCCACCCACATCACCGCCAACTCCCAGCTCCTTTTGCTGTAACTAAATATTCTTACTAGAGAAAACAGATAAAATTTCCTTGAAGTCTGGCACTGGTGAAAGCTCTTTCAACACCATTTCAACACAACCTGAGCAGCCCTGGGACACCATCGCCTGGAACCTGAAGGGGGACATCAGCTGCCTCCCCCTTGACCTGGCTGTGCTCCAGTCCAGTGATCTTCAACCTTTTTCATTCCTGTAAGTTGCTGTTGACCCCACAACTGAAGCTTTGCGGCCTCTTTGGGGTCCCAACCTCAAGACTGAAGGATGCTGCTCTAGACCTCTATTTTTTTTATGGGCGAATTTAAGGCCACAATTTTGTGCACCTGAACACAGTGGAACTTACTTCTGGGTAAACATGCACAGGATTAATCCATTGATGCACTAGCATGGCTTTAATCTGAGAACAGTTTCAGCCCTCTCTCCAACCTCCCTATACATGGGCCTGTGTCTTAAATACACAGGTATGCATAGTCCATTCATTTTAACTCTGGTTAAAATGGTTAACTCTGGTTAATCATTTTAACTCTGGTTAAGACCTTAGCAACCGTGGTGGGTCTGATGCTGTGCAGCAACACCAGGATGGAGGGCACCTAATAGATTCAGCCAGACACCCACTCTGTTACCTGGGCCGCATTGTAACATTTTTGCATTTCTACCTTCAATTTCACGGACGTCCATTTAACTGACTTTGGAAACAATGGATGTAGTCCACATTTGAATGTATGCCCTATGTGTGCACTTTTGGACTTAATTTAAATCCATTCCATTTAATAGATTGTCTGCATTACTGGACATGCTCTTCCCCCTCTAGCCCGTTAAGTCAAAAATTCATTGTGTTCCCCGAGATTCTCATTCCTCCTGCTGCCTGAGATTTTGTTTTCCAAACAAAACCACTGATGGGGTGTCCCTGGTTGAAAGTTCATGTACCCCCCTGCCCTCTAGGGCTGTCCCTCAATTTGTCAGATGGGTTTAATTCCTTTGTCAGTTAAGTGGATGTTTAATTTTCATTGCAATCGAGCAACACCTTTCAGAAAAGGCTTCAAAAAATAAGGGGTAGATGCAGCTCAGAAGTGTCTTCCTTTGTGGAATGCCTCTTCCAAAATGGAAGAGGCATTCCACCACCTGTTAAAAAAAATAATGCCCAATTAACGAGAGGGGAGTGCCAATGAGTCCATCAAAACGGTTCTTAAAAGATTAATCTAGCCTCAGTGTTGCAGCCTAGACAGCCCACCTTGCAGGAATCCAGTAGCATCTTTGCCTCTTCAGAAACATTATTTCCGTTTGAAAAGCTGGATCTCAGTCCTTGAAATCCTTGCTGAGCTTTGTTAATTGGTTTTTGCTCAGGAGGGAGCAAATGGAGACAGGTGAAGGGGGTGGTCCACAGTGGGATTGAATACCTGACTCTTACCTGCTGAAGCAGCCAAGCTTTGCGGTAAATCTCAGCTTTCCAAACACCACCAATTCCCTCCTAGCTAAGCTGATTGCTTTGCTCTGAAGTTTGCGTCTATACAACAGCCCTTTTTAAGGTAGCAATCCTCGATGCGCCTTCCTGGGAGAAAGCTCCATTGAATGCAATGGAACTTGCTTCAGAGTAGGCATAGGTTTGCAGCTGGCAAAAGCCACGGGTTCCCACCTCACCACATCGTCGCTTTGCTTGTTTGGCACTAACCTTCCAGCTGTCCACAGTTACTTGAATGTATCAGACGTTGTTAGCATTCAATCTAGATGTTGCTCCAAAAAAATATATGTGGTTTACAGATCTTCAGCCTATATATGTATATATCTATATCTACATAAGAATATAGGTATATTCTCAATACTTGAAAATTAGCCACTGTGCTTGGATTAAAAATTAGTAGAGGCATCTTTTGCCACTATGTTGGTGATTTTAATATTTTTCAACCTAACTGCATGTAGCATGAGAGGAACTTCTTTTTCTTTTTGTGGAAAACTAGTATTTATTGCTTTGTAAAGAATGGAAAAGAAGTTTTTTTTGTTTTAAAAAGGGGGAGATAAAAAGAACCTGAGCTGATGTGGCTATTGTAGTCTGTTCACTATCGTTAATGGATTTGTTACTGTTCGTATGTAGCGTCTCAACTAGATTTCAAGAAACCTGAACCTAAATAATGTGTATGTTGGTCTTTCACAAACTATGGCTTGATTTCTTTGTCATTTTGTTTTATTTTTTAATTTTGTGTCTTGTGACTATTACTTTGCTTTGAATTGTATAATGCCAACTTAAGAAAATAAACTGATTTCTAATTGTTCTTTCATTGTGCCCTGTATTCAACAAACCTGGCTTATGTCGTATAATATGCCCTGTCAATTCCCGTGACCTTTATTGGCATAATACAACACAATAATACAAAACAAATATATAACATGATAGCAACGACTAAGGTATAGAAAGAGCCATAACATCGGCAAGAAATCTAGCTACAGAGTTTGTATACAAAAAACAACAATCGCTCAGGATTATAGGTAAAGGATTAGAGAAAGACAAGGAGAGAGAAGAAATCCAAGGCTCAAGAAATTTTGAGCGAGAGGTACTATGAGCCAGGCACTTCAAAATAATATGTTCTAAAGAGTCGGGAGAAAATTGGCAAAAATAACAAGCACATTGGGACGAAGGGATTTGAGAAAAATGACCAAAATGCATGGAGGAAGGGAAAATGTTAAACCATGCTAACATAAAGGCTCTCCTATAACGAGGGTTAACTAAGGTAGAAAAATAATTTAAAGACTGATCAGGAACATAAGATAAACCAAAAAATTTTGAGGAACGTGTGGGGTTGACATTACGGGAGAGGCAATCAAATTCATTTTGGAATAATTTGGATTTGATGAATTGGTAAGCACTGGAGAAATTGAGGTCAGATAGAAGATCAACAGAAAGTCCAATAGAAAGAAGTTTTGACTCAATGGCTTTAGGCCAGGTAGAATAATAAGGGTCTTTGAGTCGGTCCATGAGAAGGGAATCGGAAGGACAATTAAAATGAATACGTAACCAAAACTTAAAAGTGTAGAGCCAGGCGATAGTAGAAAGTAAATGGAGGCCAAGCTCATTTCACAGGGTGGGGGAATGGCAACAAGCTGGTGTAAGAATCCCCATTCCTGTACCGAGGACCACTGCCCAAAACATCCCCCAGCTTCCACTTCCATTACACACAACTCACTGGACATTCTCCTGCTTCTTGTGTGATCCCTGGTTTCTCCAAGGAAACCCAGCCACTCCCAGCATTTGAAGCTCTTGGCTGTAATAAATAAAGACACATGAAAACAAGAGAAAGTGCCCCCCCAAAAGAGCGAGAGAGTGAGGTATTTTTTTTTAAAAAAACTTAACAAGGTTTTTACTGGACAAATGCACTCGTGAATGAGAAAATCAATCTCAGAAAGTGCACATGACAGCAAGTTCCAAAACTGATCAAGTACCAACACGTGGGTAGATATGTCCTTTGTGAATTTATCCAGACCTCCCCTGGAAGTCCAATCTGGAACTTGCTGGTGTCAAAGCAAGAGTGAACCCACGCTGGATTGGGTCCCATCTCAACATGTTGCTGAACATGTTGCCATCGATTCCCACTGCAGGCAAAGAATGCCACTTGGATTGTACTCCCACATACCTTTTGTAACCTCGATTATACCCAATTTATTAATTCTTGCAACAGTCCTGTCAGATGAGAAAACATATCCATGTTGCAGATGGGGGGGGGGGAGAGACCAAGACCGGCTTGCCCAAAGCCCCCAAGTAAGTTTGTGACAGAGGTGAGATTTGTGCTGAGCAGATCCTGAAATGTAAGAACATAAGAACATAAGAAGAGCCCTGCTGGATCAGGCCAAAGGCCCATCTAGTCCAGCTTCCTGTATCTCACAGCGGCCCACCAGGTGCCCCAGGAAGGCATGAGACAACAAGATGCTTGCATCCTGTTGCCACTCCCTTGCACCCGGTACCAGTAGCCCACCACCTTTGTAAGGAGGTTGCACAATCCATCATGGCCTATAGCCCATGATGGACCTTTCCTCCAGAAATCTGTCCAATCCCCTCTTGAAGGCATCAAGACCAGATGCCATCACCACCTCCTGTGGCAACGAGTTCCACAGATTAACTACCCGCTGGGTAAAAAAGTACTTCCTTTTATCTATTTTAACTCTCCCAACCCTCAGTTTTAGCGGATGCCCCCTGGTTCTGGTGTTTTGAGAGAGGGAAAAGAACATCCCTCTATCGACTCTATCCCTTCCATGCATAATTTTGTATGTCTCAATCATGTCCCCCCTCAGGCGCCTTTTTTCTAGACTGAAGAGCCCCAAACGCTGCAGTCTTTCTTCATAAGGGAGGTGCCCCAGCCCCGTAATCATTTTTGTCGCTCTCTTCTGCACCTTTTCCAACTCCACTATGTCCTTTTTAAGATGCGGCGACCAGAACTGGACACAATATTCCAGGTGTGGCCTTACCATCGATTTGTACAATGGCATGATAATATTGGCTGTTTTATTCTCAACCCCTTTTTTAATGACCCCAAGCATGGAATTGGCCTTCTTAATTGCTGACGCACACTGGGTCGATACCAGCACCCCAAGATCTCTCTCCTGAGCTGTCACAGACAGCTCAGAACCCATTAGCCTATAGGTAAAGTTTTGGTTTTTTGCCCCAACGTGCATCACTTTACATTTGTCTATGTTGAAACGCATCTGCCATTTGGCTGCCCATTCCCCCAACTTGGAGAGATCCTTCTGGAGTTCACGGCACCAAACACTGGGCCGATGCAAGCTGCTTGTGCTGGCCCAGTGTTGTCGCACATGTGCCATGAGTCATGTTCACGCCAGCGTGAGAGGCGCTGAGAGGCGCTGCACCAATGCAAGTAGCAGACAGGAGCAGGTAAGCTGCCCTGTGCTGGCAGAGTTTGGCCAGTGGTGGGGCTTTTTGGGGTGAAGGAGGGTGCAGAGGGAGGGGGGGCAAACCCGGACTCCAACAGCGTCGGGCGCGTTGCCGCTCGTCCCGGCGACCCTGGGAAGTACAGATTTGACACTGATCTCGGCTGTTTTCGGTCGTTTTCACGCAGCGCCCCCTTTACACCCCCACCCCTGGGGGTGCTAGGGGGGTCTGACCCCTGCAGTGTTTGTCGCCAGGCCGCAAGGGGTATGCATGCTGAGTTTGATTTCAATTGCTCCAGGCGTTCCAGCAGGGCATGGCGGACGTTTTGTTTCGCACCCCTTCTCGCCCCCCACGCTGAGTGGGGGCCAACCCAGACTCCACCAGCGTTGGGAGTGTCGCCGCTCGTCTCGGCGACCCCAGAAACTACGGACTCGACGCTGATTTTGGCCGTTTTCGGCCGTCTTCACATGGGGACCCCTGTGTACCCCTGCCCCTGGGGGCGCTAGAGGGATCTGACCCTTGCAGTGTTTGTCGCCAGGCCACAAGGTGTATGCATGCCAAGTTTCGTGCCAATTGGTCCAGGTGTTCCAGCAGGGCATGGCGGACGTGTTGTTTCACACCCCTTCTTGCCCCCCATGTCGAGGGGGGGCTGAACCCGGACTCCAACGGCATCAGGAGCATCGCTGCTCATCTCGGCGACCCCAGAAACTGTGGATTTGACGCCGATTTTGGCCATTTTTGACCATTTTCAAGCGGGG
>JAJKFI010035504.1:0-21692 GCA_029204185.1 Lerista edwardsae | reverse complement strand
CTATATATATATATATATATATATATAGCAGCTCCTCCATTCATTGCTGTGGAGCTGTGGCAACACCAAGACAACAGGTGTGTCTGGGCCAGCAACTCGGAAAGGAACTAAGACGACAATATTGATCTCGGGTGTTGTATTTTTGGCTTTGCCTGTGTCATCTTTGCTCCTTTCCAGCAATATTTTGGACAAAGGGAACACACAACATTGTGTGTTGCACGTTGGCCTTGCAACCCCTGATACCTTTCAGGAAAACTCCTTTTTTGCTTAGGAAAAAGCAAGTCTGGACTGGGCGATCTAAATTAGTATTTTGCCTTCCACGATGCCCAAGCAGATTCCTCTAGAGAAGCTTTTGAGCCCCGAATGAAGCCCCAGTCTCCCACTGTTGTCCAATGGCGTAACTAGTGGTCCATAAATTTTTGACACCCCACCATGACAATTATTTTCAGCAATAATCATGACGTGAAATGAATACTACTACTAGCCAGAGAAACACAGACAGTAAACATTTGCTTTTCTTCAACTTTCTGTATGCATATAATATAAACTCAGATTGCACTATTTTGACAGACTATTGAAATCTACACACGCAAAAATAAAATGGTCATGCCCCATAAAAAAAATTCTGTTAATGTTCAGAATTTCATAAATATTACAGTAGAAAATGAAAGGCGGAAAAATAAAGTATGAACGGGAAGGAAAGAAAAAAAAGAGGGAGGGTGGGCAAAAATTAGATAAATATATAGGAAAATTACATTAAAATCTCTTCATAAGTAGTTGTCAATATGAGAGTAATTCTTTTTTACTTTAGACTATTAAGAGTATTTTTTTAAACTTCTACACTCACCCCCCCCCAAAAAAAACCAAATTCTGTTAATGTTCAGAATTTCAAAAATATTACAGTAGAAAATGGAAGGTGGGGGGAAAAGTGTAAACGGGGAGAGGGGAAATATTTTTTTTACCTTCTAGACCATCAGAAAATGGTGAATAAGATTGCTAGGAACGACAAGAAATTACACAGCTTCAAAAACAATGCACTCACTATTTCAGTGAATTGTAGTTGTATTGAACCGATGTAATGTGAATACATGAATCACATGTGAATACATGAACCTTTCCGTGGAAATTAAATCCCATTTTTCTGACACACCCGTATGCAGAACACGCAGGCATGATTAAAGAGGTTGATATTAACTTTTACACACGTGCGGCAATCCACCTTGGCGGCAATGATCTGACTGGGTCAACAAACATGGCCGCAGGTGCCCCGATGTGGCTTCAGGAAAATAACGTCATGCCGCCTTCTTCTTATTAAACCTTCTTGGCCGTAACGGACCAGCGCGGCTTGACTGACAGGCGCTGGCAGATGGGCTCTCGGACCCTCAGGCCGGCCACGCCCCCCCGCTCACCCGCGCCCCGCCCCGCCCCCGCGGATAGAGAGCTCAAAGTAACCAGCGGCGGCGCTCGAAGCGCTCTGCTGTGCGTGGCGCAGCGGGATGAGGCGGCGACACTGAGGCTGCAGCTCAAGGTCGCAGGTTCGAGTCCCGGCCCCGCGCCCGCAGAGGGGTTCCATTCCCGAGAGTACTTCGGCTATGAGTTCGCCTCTGCGCAAGCGCGCCCTCCCTCCCCGCGGAGGGAGGGGCAGCAGCGCAGGCTCTCGCCCCCCGGACGCGGGCTGGGCGAGCAACGGCCACCGGGCGGGGCCGAGGCCGCTCCTGACGTGGCTGCGGCGGAGACCAGCCTGAGCAGGATGGGCGGGGCGCCGGCAGAGGCGCGGCTGCGACCCCGACACGCGCGGGCAGCGCCCCCTGGAGCACGGGCGCCAGTTGCAGGCTCCGACGGGTGACTGACGGACTGCAAAGCCCACCAATCGGCAGGCGCGGGCAATGCTGCCCCCCACGCTCGGCAGTGGAGCAGACCCTCCCCCTGCGCAGGTTAGCCCCGCCCACACACGCTCAGGTGCTGGACGAAGCCGCAGCGGCGCGCAGGGCCGACCAGCCCCGCCCGGGTTATTTTTACGGTGGGCTGGTTTATATATTATATACCTATATATTATATACCTTTTTTATATATAATATATATATATATTATATACCTATTTTATTATATAAATATTGTTTAATATTATTTATTGATTAATATTGTTATTGATTAATTGATTAATATTGTTAATCAATATTGTTATTAAATGTAAAAATAATAAAGGTACATTATTAAATGTAAAAATAATAATAAAAATAAAACATAATCTATAATACAGTAAATTATATTAATAATTACTATAAATATAAATATAATAATTACTATAAATAAGTATTATACTTTGAATAGACTATATTTATAAAGTAAATTTATATATACTAAATATATACTTATATATAAATATTTTTAAAAAGTATATATATGCTTTATATATAAATAAATATTTATTTTTAAATAAATTTATAAATTTATAAATATAGTTTATATTGTATATTTATATAAAACAAAAATACATGACTTATATTTATATAAAGTGTATTTTCTATTTACATATATTTTGTATTTATGTATATATTTATATTATTTCATATATATATTATATGCATTGTAATTTATGTAATTAATATAACTTTAAGAAAGAAAACTGGGCAAAGTCACTCGTGTTGTGCAGAGAAACACTTTTGTGACACCACATTCATGACACATGCACACAATTGTACAAACCACACTGACAGCCGTTCAGATTTAAAGTCACATTTTTATTCTTAAGCTGGGAGAGAATATTTACAAGGAGCTGCCACTTGGAAAGACCAGTGGTGGGGGATGAATTTTTTTTTGGGGGGGGGGGGAAGATGTCACCCGATCTACAATAACCAGAACCCAATAGATTCCTGACGTCATTTAAGCGGCGATAGTTTGTGCAATTCAACTACCCACATGTGGGGGTTTCACAACGCGGCCATCCGATCTTTCTGTGAGCCGATCCACCGATTCACAATGCAATCCATGTCCGATCCACATCGCTACTGGGAATGGCTAATAAATTCGGAGCTAACGGCCTGGTGATCAAGACTCGACCCCAGAGGGATTTCAGAACTAAATCTTGGCATGGCATGGAGTCCTGCCGACCCAGGCAAAAAGCCCGTGAAACAATCCCTCTGGCTTTTAGGAGGGGCCACTCGCACATGGTTCCCTCCTCTTTCCCATAGCAGGGGCTTTTCCCCTGGGGAGGGGTTTGGATGACCAGAGGGCTGCCGCAGCCCCACATCAGGAGGAAGAGGAGGGTTTCTCTTCTGTGCTGTAGAGCCTGCGGAGGCTAGAGTCCATCAAGAAATCCACTGACCTGCAAGAGGAGAAGCACATGAGTCATTAAGGCCCGCAAAGTTTGGCCAGCACAAGGGCCACCGTACAGCTCATTTGGACCGGAGTCAGGGAGGATGGCGCATGTCTATGTACTAGCCGCTTTGACTCCAAGAGTGGTCCAAATATGTCCGTTGTGCCAGCCAAACTTTGCTGGCCTAACTCCAGGTTAGGATTGCGCTCTGGGTGACTTTGGGTCAGTCTCTCTCTCTCTCTCTCAGCCTCACAGGGTTATTGTGAGGACAAAAGAAGAGTAGAAACTATGTTCACCGCCCTGAACTCCTGGGAGGAAGAGTGGTGTCAAAATGCTAGCTGAGCCTCAGCTTCCAATCTGCGGTAAGGGGTTGTGATATAGGGCAGGCCCAACCTCCCCGCTCCCAATGCCTAAGGGTGCCATGTTCCTTTTCCATGTGTGCATGCTTGACCCCCTCTGCTTCTCCCTTAATCCCATGGAGGTAGAATCACTGGAGTCCGCATGACGTCATTTTCTTGAAGCTTCCGGGTCAACAAATATGGCTGAGGCAGATCAGCGCCACGAAGGAGGATTGCTGCGAATTCACGAATAAAAATCTCCCTGCACGTGTGTAAAAGTTAATTTCAACCTCTTTAAGCATGCCTGCGTGTTCTGCATACGGGTGTGCGAATCGCTGTCAGAAAAATGGGATTTAATTTCCACGGAAAGATTCATGTATTCACATTACATCGGTTCAATACAACTACAATTCACTGAAATAGTGAGTGCATTTTTTTTTGAAGCTGTGTAATTCCTTGTTGTTCCTAGCAGTCTTATTCACCATTTTCTGACACCCATTTTCTGTTAATGGTCTAGAAGGTAAGAAAAAAAAATTTTTCCCCCTCCTTTTCCCCCCTTCCCGTTTACACTTTTTTTCCCCGACTTCCATTTTCTACGGTAATATTTTCGAACTTCTGGACATTAACAGAATTTGTTTTTTTTGGGGGGGGGAGTGTAGAAGTTTTCAAAAATACTCTTCGTAGTCTAGAAGTAAAAAAAAATTCCTCTCATGTTGACAACTACTTGTGTCATGAAGAGATTTTAATGTAATTTTCCTACATATTTATCTAATTTTTGCCCACCCTCCCCTTTTTTTCTTTCCTTCCCGTTCACACTTTATTTTTGTTTGTGTAGATTTCAAAAAATAAGTCTGTCAAAACACTGCAATCTGAGTTTAAATAGACAGCAAGTAGCATTTCATCCGGTATGTTCAGTAATATAATTACGCGGAATTAAACCTTGTAATTGCATATTAACTCATCATAAGGTTACTAATAATGTTTCTACACGATCACACGTCGTTATTTTCGTGAGTTTTTATTTCAGGAGTAAACTATTCAGTCCTAAACAGTACCAGAAAAGCAATCTGAAATGCTTGGAATAAGGATTGTTTTGAGTCAGCCAACATGGCTGCTAAGCCCGCCCCCTGGCTTCAATTCGGTCCTATTAATTCGACAGAGATGCGGACTCCAGTGATTCTACCTCCATGCTTAATCCCCAATTTTTAAGAAGACCCAGTAGCGTCTTGGGAGTGGTGGAGCAAACGTGGGGCAGGACAGCCAAGCCGCAACAGAGGAGAGCCTCTCTAGGCCGCAACTCTACTATCCTCCCATTCTCAGATGCTGATTGTATATTCAGTTTCTTGGCTTACTAGCGACGCCCCCAATTCCTGGCGCTGCATGCCCTTCTAGCAACAAGCGGGCAGCAATGTGAAACCAGGTCGAACCCCCCCCCCCGCCCCACCTCTTTGCTTAAGCCCCAGCTGGGCCCCTACCTGTCAATGGGTTTGATGATGAAAGGAATCGCTGAGAGGCCCACGGCAGTGGTTGCCCACTTCCGGACCGAGAGGGGCCAGCGGGTCATGCTGCCCATGAGGTAGAGGGAGCCTGCGCAGACGCGGTTGATGGTGAACCCAGGAATGACCACGGAAGCCAAGGCCTGCCATATGAAGGTGTCCACTACGGCCACCGCTGCTCTTGTGGTCCGTCCTTCCTCCGGAGTCTTGGCCTGTCCATCGCAGGAAGAAGGAATGGACTCAAAAGGTTGTGTGGGGTAAGAGCATGGAGTTATTATACACTGGAGAAGCCATGACATCACATTCTTGAAGCCATGGACGGAACAATATGGCTGACTCAGATCATCGCCGCGAAGGAGGAGGATTGCCGCGAATTCTCAAATAAAAATCTCCCTGCACGCGTGTAAAAGTTAATTTCAACGTCTTTAAGCGTGCCTGCGTGTTCTGCATACGGGTGTGCGAATCGCTGAACGAAAAATGGGACTTGAATTTCCACGGAAAGATTCATGTATTCACATTACATCGGCTCAATAAAACGACCGTTCAGTGAGTACTGAACATTAACAGAATTTGTTTTTTTTTTCTTTGGGGGGGGGGGTGAGTGTAGAAGTTAAAAAAAATACTCTTAATAGTCTAGAAGTAAAAAAAAATTACTCTCATATTGACAACTACTTGTGTCATGAAGAGATTTTAATGTAATTTTCCTTCGCGGCGATGATCTGAGTCAGCCATATTGTTCAGTCCATGGCTTCAATTCGTGCCTATTAATTGTTAAAGCAGGGCCAGGGGTTGGGTAAGAGCCATCAATCCCAGTATCCTGCTTCCCGTTGGGTTGACTATGGGAAGCCCGCAGGGGCAGGCCCGGAGGAACTCTCCTGTTGTTTACCCCCCAGAATCTGGCCATTCGAGGTAGACTGCCTCTGAACATGGAAGCTCCATTTAGATGTCATAAGTAGGGCCCAACTGGATCAGGCGTTCAGGCAAGCATCCCGCAATGACCAATCAGGTGTCTCCAGAAGGCCCACAAGCAAGGAAGAGAGTCAATATCTCCCCTTCTGCAACTCCCTACCCCCCCAGCAGGTATAGGTATTTGAGAGCATAGCGCTACTGAACCCTGCAGGTTCCATATAGCCCCCCTCCCCACGAGTGCCATGGAGAGACCCTCTGCTCCATTAATTTGTCTAACCCACCCGCCAACTCATTTCGAACTCGGGGCCTCCTGCGTACAAAGCATAGGTTTACCCACTAAGTTGTGGGACAGGGGGACACACAAATGATCCCCTAAAATTTAGACATCCACTAAAATCAAGTGTTGGGAGAACGAGGACGGATAAAAGAAAATACTTTTTGTTTTAACCCAGTGGAACTCCTTGCCACAGGAGGTGGTGATGGCATCTAGCCTGGGTGCCTTTTAAAGGGGATAGGACAGATTTCTGGTGGAAATGTCTATCGTGGGCTACGGGCCATTATGGGTTGTGCAACCTCCTTACGTTAGAAATAGGCTACTTCAGAAGGCCAAGTGCAAGAGAGTGGCAACAGGACGCAGGCATCTTGTTGTCTTGAGTGCTTCCTGAGGCTTCTGGTGGGCCACTGTGAGATACAGGAAGCTAAACTACGGAAGGTAACAGGCATTGGGATGCACCCCAGATACTCACAGCCGCTGCCTTCTTGCCCTTATCCACTGCATCTGCCGTCACGTAGGCGGTTGCCACCCCGTAGCTTGCCCAGACCAACGAGACAGGCACAATGGCCCGGAAGGATTCCCCAACCTCATTGGCATACCCTGCAGCAAAGGGCAAAGGTCAGCAGGAATGGAAAAGGCTCCACCAAGGTCCCAAACTCTACCAGCAAAGGCAAGCAACATTCAGCATCAGGACCGGTCCCATCCATGAGGTCAACTGAGGTGCCTGCCTCAGGGAATAGATGCCCACCTCTCTCTGCCCAGCCATTCCCCATTCAACTGCGCCAGCTTAACTCCCGGTTCGGATTGTGCTCTTAGGGCACAATCCTAACCTGGAGTGAGGCCGGCAGGAGTGTTTCAAAGGCACCGTAAAGCATGTTTGCATCACTCTAGAGGGGCCGGTACACAGACATGTGCCATGCTCCCTGCGTGGTCCGAATGTGCTTTAAGCTGTGTTTGCAATGCTCCTGGGCTGGCACCAGAGGCGTTTCTACAGGGATGGCAAAGCTCTAAGTTTTGCAAGAAGCCTTACCCTGTCATGTAAATCCCTCCTCTCCCTTGCTGCTGTAGCCAGTAAGCAACGCCAAGATTGGCTAAAACGGTGCAGGAGAGGAGTGATTTCCACTGCAAGGTAAGGCTTCTTGCAAAACTTAGAGCTTTGCCATCCCTGTAGAAACGCCTCTGGCTGGCACAGGGGACTTGTGCCAAACTAACTCCGGGTTGGGATTGCCCCCTTAGCCGGACCCATCCCATAGGGCAACTGTGAGAATAATGTGGAGATCTCTGCATGCCATGACGGCAGGGCAGGATGAAACATCACAAACCAAGTTTCATTCACTGCCGGTGACCTACCCAAAGCATTAGCCCCACGATCTGTTCTCCCCCCCCCCAGTTCTGCAGCAGCTGTTCCCCCCAGCCTATATTTAGCAGGGCTAAGGGTGAGATGCTAACACCAGCGCTTTGTGCTGCTTCAGGCTACAGAAGCCTCCAGCCTCCTCCTCTTTCCTCTGTCCTAGAAGGACCTTCCCAGGTCACCTTGCAGCCCAATAAATAATTGATCCAAAACCAGGCAGTTTTTTTCAAAAGGGATCCTGCTTCTTCAATACCCTGGGCTAGTGCTGCTGAGCCTTAATGCAGAGGCGTTTCTACAGGGATGGCAAAGCTCTAAGTGTTGCAAGGAGCCTTACCCTGTCATGTCAATCCCTCCTCTCCCTTGCTGCTGTAGCCAGTAAGCAACGCCAAGATGTTGCTGTTCCCTGTGAGGATTGGCTAAAACGGTGCAGGAGAGGAGGGATTTCCACTGCAAGGTGAGGCTTCTTGCAAAACTCAAGAGCTTTGCCATCCCTGTAGAAACGCCACTGCCTTAATGCAGCTCCCAAGGCAAGCATCACCAGCAAAGCGTCACCTGCTGAACTTCTGCCTGCCACGCAGCTCTTCATGGAGCAGGAGCCCTGCCAGGTAGCAGCCGGCACTCACCACTAGGCGTGGGGGGGGGGCTATTGCATGAACTAAGAAGGATGAGGGTCCCTCCAGCCGATCCCACGCATGCTTTGACGCGGCAGTCAAACCCCCACTCAACTCCACGGCGCTGCCTGGCCAAAGCCCCATCTCCTCCGCGTGCCTACTCGGAGGTAAGCCCCACTGGGTTCATCGGGGCTTACTCCCAGGTAGCGTCAGGCTGCCTGCCGCGCCTCCCTCCCCGCCTCCTCGGAAGTAACGGGCTGCCCCAGCCCGACGCGCGCTTCCAAGGGCGCCCGACGCCGCCACTCACCCAGGTAGCGCACCCACGTGTCTCGGAAAAGGTCGACCTCGGGCGGGGGATCGGCGGCATCCCGCGACCCCATCGGCGGCGGCCAAGGGCAAGCAGGAGGCGGGCGGGCGGGCAGGCAGGCAGGCACGTCCCGGCCGGCGAGGCTAGCGCAGGCCCGCCCGCGCAGGGGGCCTCCCGGAGCCGTGCCGCATGGCGCGCCGCGGTGCCACCAACGGCCAATGGAGCACGCCGAACCCGAGCCCGGCCTCCCCACTGGCCGCCTGCCCGGCTAGGGGGCGGCGCTGCCCGGGCCGCCTCCGGCCCAAGCGGCCTCCCTCTGCCCGCCCCGCTGCAGACGCGCCGAGGCGTGCGTCCGGCCCGGGCGCCTCCAGGCTCCTGCGCGCAGCCGGCAGGAAGGCAGCCGGGCAAGCGCGATCTCCGGGCAGCAGCAGCCTCGCTCGCCGCGCGGGCCAGGCTGGGCGCGCCCCCTTGGCGCCTGCAGTCTGCAAGGAACTGCGCTCCCGCCGCAGCTTGCCAGCTTGTGCAAATATACGAAGATACTTGTCTGAGCGTCTCTTTTCTGGAGTGTTCTCCCCTCCCCAATAATGACAGGCCGTGGGGTGGAGGCAGGTGGAACACTCAAGCTTTGAGGCTATTTATCAGGGCCGCCGCATTACAAGAAATGGATCAAGGTGTTTTTTGGGGGGGCGGGGTTCCTTGCAGATAAATTCATAACATATACTTGTAAAGAAATAAAATACATGTATTATTTCTTTCTACAGCACCTTTTTTATTAAAAAAAAAAAGTCTTGTGAAATTCGGTGGATCCTGATATAGTGTCATTTTAAAAAATGTGGTCTGTGGTGCTAAAGGATTGTGCTAAAAAGAGCACAATCCTAACCTGGAGTTAGGCCCGCACAAAGGACGCCGTCAAGTATGTTTGGACCACTCTCGGAGTCAGAGAGGCCAGCACACAGACGTGCGCCATCCTCCCTGACTCCAAGAGTTGTCCCATCACTAAGTTTTGCAAGCAGCCGCTCCCCTTCCTCTTCGGAGCCATTCTTAGCCGCTAGAGCAAAACGGAGGTTATGTTGGTTCCGAAGAGGAGGGGGAAACGGCTGCTTGCAAAACTTAGTGCTGTGACCCCCCCTCTAGGTACGCCTCTGCAAAAAAAAAATCCAGTCTCGTTCTTTGGTACCCAGTGTACTATGGTGGGATGCATGCAATAAGTGACACTTAAAATCCCAAATCTGGGTAGAAGGTAGAAAGGCCATTATCAGGAGAAGCCAACACACCCAGCCAGCTTGCTTCTTCTTTAAAGAGATGACCTGGTTCTGGCCACTAGGTGGCAGACTTGCAACACCAGGCAGAATCCATAAACCTGGTTTTAAAGGTGACCTCATTTGGGTACAAGGGCAGCGTGTGAAATCGATCAGCCACCCACGTGAGTATAGATCAGGCTATTTGGTTCCAGTCTGAAAATGGGAGCAACGCCGAAATCGATCTCAGCTTCTGGTGCTGGGATGCAGCACTCCAGTAGCACAGCTATGGCACCTGCTCCCCGGGAGGGAAGCCGATTTTGTAGCCCCCATGACTCAAACCAAATTTAAGAAAGCAAACAAAAAGCTTTCCCGCTAATTGGCCATAACTTCTGACAGAAGACGGATATTCCAATGTGGTGTGTTTCATTGACTTTGGTCTTAAATGATCTTTCCAAGGATATATAACATGATGGCATTATTCGTACTTACCAAGGTGTTTTTTTTTGGCCACTAGTATCAAGCTCAGCTTGCTGCCCAGTGCAATTGCTCTCCCTGCACCTCTTTAGTTACACCTCTGCGGTAGATGTGAATGTGCACAATCTTGTCACTTCATTTTCTGTACTACTCCTTGCCACAGGAGGTGGTGATGGCCCAGGTGCCTTTAAAAGGGGATTGGACAGATTTCTGGAAGAAAAGTCCACCACAGGCTACAGGCCATGATGGGTGGTGTAACCTCCCATCTTCAGGTCTTCAGCCTTTTTTGTGCCATGATCCCAATATATAAATAATGAGACTGGGCACCCCACTGTAAATCCCTCCCCTGTCCAGGATCCTATCCCCCTCGCCCACCCCCACTCCCAGCACAAGAATGTCCCAACTTGCTCTGGCCTGCCCGTTCCAGCGCAAGTTAGGTGTGTAAGCAGTCAATATGCCTGTTTTACAGAGGAGGAACACTGAGGCCGGGAGTCAAGCAGTTAGCATAAAGCCAGCGGTGGCCGATCAGCTTCCAGTTTTGCCCACTGTTGTGAAATGGCGAACTGCCAGGCAGAGGCATTTCTACAGGGATGGCAAAGCTCTAAGTGTTGCAAGAAGCCTTCCCCTGTCATGTAAATTCCACCTCTCCCTTGCTGCTGTAGCCAGTAAGCAATGCCAAGATGTTGCTGTTCCATGTGAGGATTGGCTAAAACGGTGCAGGAGAGGAGTGATTTCCACTGCAAGGCAAGGCTTCTTGCAAAACTTAAAGCTTTGCCCTCCCTGTAGAAATGCCACTGCTGCCAGGCATCCACAGTTGCGCCAGTCGCCCCAGATCGACTTTCTGCACACGCTCTGTTGCAAAGTGCCGCGTAAATGCTAGCGGTGCTGAACGGCAATCAAGTGATGAAATCCCGGGGGGTGCTGCACGTGGGACGGATCGTGGCCCCACGGCTGCTCCGGCTCTTTCATTAGACCCATTTGAGGTGACTCTAGAAGTGGCAACTGGTTGCTTCATCAGCTTTTGCACAGACACACAGTTCCTTCCCTCTTACTTGGAAGGTGGGAACGTACCACACCATGAATGGAAAAAAGGCTACTTGCCGGCTACATCGCAGCCTGCAGAACTTGTTTTGCAACCTGTGGATTTGAAACTTTGCACCTAGCTGGTATTTATGTTGTAATCCTTGTGTCAAGGCCGGCCTTTTTAAACAACTGATACGAAAGCGTTGGATCAGCTTTTTCCTTTGGAAGCCTTGGGAAAATGGACACTTTTCTGTGTTGTCATAAGAAGGTAAGAAGAGCCTTGCTGGATCAGACCAAAGGTTCATCTAATCCAACTTCCTGCATCTCACAGTGGCCCACCAGATGCCTCAGGGAGCACACAAGACAACTAGATACCTGTATACCGTTGCCACTCCCCTGCTTCTGGCACATCTGGCCCTCCTTCACTGGATTCTTCACTGTGATTTTTTTTTCCGGTCAATCGGCATTGTGTTTAAAATATTTTTTTTCACAGCCCAGGCCGGAACCGCGTTGGAACAGGGAGCCAGTTTGCTTGCCCCGTACCCAGCGCCAAGTTGGGGCCACATACGAGGAATTGACGCCCCTTACCCTGTGTTGCACCGCAGCCATCCCAAAAGGGCTACTTGGAGCTGTGCCAGCGAAATTGCTGAAGCAACTAAGAGTGCAATTCTAACCTGGAGTTAGGCCAGCAAAGTTTGGCCGGCACAAGGGACACTGTAAAGCGCGTTCGGACCACTCTCGGAGTCCGGGAGGATGAAGCATGTCTGTGTGCTGGCCTCTCTGACTCCAAGAGTGGTCCAAACATACTTGACAGTGTCCCTTGTGCTGGCCAGACTTTGCTTTCTTTACCTCATATTTACCTCAGAATTTTACCTCAGAAATTTACCTCAGAATGCCAGATACAAGGGAGTGGCATTTGGACCACTCTCTTGAGTCAGGGAGGATGGCAAATTTCTGTGTGCTGGCCTCTTTGACTTTTCTGACCCTAATCCCAGATTGCACTCCTTTTCCCTCCTCAGCCTTACACCGGCGACAGAAATGGTACGGGTCACACCTCGCTCGCTCTCTCGCATTCACAACAGGTGCCAGCCACCTGCGTGAGCTACCAGAAAGAGCAGAGACGCTATGCTGTGCAAAACTTTATAAATTCTCGTCGAGGATTTTCATACTTCCCAAATGACAACTGGGTTGGCAGCTCAGTGAGTTTCCCTTCTTTAATGTAGAGTTTTCAGGTCCGTTGGCCAAGGGAAAGGCGCCCATTCAGGTCTCCCTGTTTCCATCCATGCGCCGTTTGTACATACGATTTGGTACATAATGGTTGCCGCTGGTATTGTGCAAGAGGGAGTAGCCAGCAGGGACATGCTATTGAAAACCCAACAGAGACAGTGATGTCATGCAGGGGGTACGCGGGGGTACACGAGTACCGGTTTCTAGGATTATGGCTGGCCCCGCCCATTCGCCCGCCCACTTGTCAACTCCGCCCCCTGCAACGTTTGAATTTCCTGCATGTTTGAGTTGCCTGCACGTTCTCAGAGCCAGGCAGGCAGGCAGCAAGCAGAGCCTTGCCTTGCCTTGCCACTGAAAAATGAGCTGCTCTGGGGTTTTGGAACTGTTGGGTCACTTTAACATGATGCCAGGCCTCCTTCACATGTTCTGGGGGTGCTGTGCAATACTGTTGCAACTGTTGGGTCAGTTTAAAATCGCCTGAGGCCTCAAAAAGGGCTTTTTTTCATGTCACTTCCTGCCATGACATCACTTCCGGCTTATGACGTCACTTCCGGTGGGCAGGTCCCGACACGTGCCAATCAAAAGTGAGTACCTGTTCTTAAATCATTTAGATGACACCACTGAACAGAGAGACCATCAAACCATGTTGAAAAGTCAGGGCTAAGGGCAGACGTCCATTGCACTACTACACCCTACAAACACCCCCACCCCCACCTGCCACTTCTGGTGCTTTGGGGAGAGTTTTTTGGTTCTCTGCTGTGGTGCGAAAAAGGCTCCTTCAGGCACTGTTGAGGGAGAGACCTTCGGTCTTATTTTCCAGCTCCTGGAACTGTTCTTCTTGTTTCTTGTCCGGCAAGAGGACTTCCACCGAGTAGCTGATTTTCTTGGCATAGAGGTAGCTGTAGGTGTTGTCAAAGCGCAGCACGTCTGGTAGGGAAAGTACAAAGGAGAGCAACAGGGTTATGAAGTCGGACGCATTTGGGGCTCTTCAGTCTAGAAAAAAGGCGCCTGAGGTGGGACATGACTTAAAGGTAAATGTTTCCCCACGACCGAATGGTCTAGTCTTGACCGACTGTAGGGGGCGGTGCTCATCTCCGTTTCTAAGCCGAAGAGCCATTACCTTCCCACCGAAGTGGTCCCTATTTATCTACACACCTTTTTAGGTGCTTTCAAACTGCTAGGTTGGCAGGAGCTAGGACAAGCAATGGGAGCTCACTCCGTCGCGCGGTCTTGAACTGCCAACCTTCCGGGGGGGGGGTATGGGGGGGCAAATGATGAGGTGGGGGTGAGAGCCAGCAGGGATGCAGGAAGGCAATGATCCTAGGCCTGGTAAGGTAAAGATAAAGGTTTCCCCACGACCAAATGGTCTAGTCGTGACCGACTGTTGGGGGCGGTGCTCATCTCCTTTTCTAAGCCGAAGAGTTTGTCCGAGGACACGCTTCCGTGGTCATGTGGCCGGCGTGACTATACACCGTGGCGCACGGAACGCGTGACCTTCCCACCGAAGTGGTCCCTATTTATCTACTCGCATTTTTGGTGCTTTCGAACTGCATACACAATTATGCATGGGATGGACAGAGGGATGTCCCTGACGATCAAGACGAGTAGCACAATTGGGCGCACCACCACATCCCTGCACATATTCTCCCTGCAGCCAGAACGGAATGCAACCAGCGCAGTCTTCTTCAGCCTGTGGGACCCCACTGGGACCAACAAAGCCTCATTTTGGAGATCGCGGCAACCTTTCAAAGCCTGTGCAAGAGAAGGCTTGGATCCAATCCAATCTTGGAACTCCCTTCAAATCATGATACTGCCACGGTATGATCCAGGATAGCGTTACTATCGTGGTACTAAGCGCGGTGCGATCCAAACTGAATTCTTGATATAATCCTGCGCAGACTTTTCTTGCTGTCGTGCCCTGCAGCTCCTAAAACTTGCCCTGCCCAGGCTGCCCACCTCACAGGGTAGGGTGGTTGTGAAGGCGCGAGAAGTAGAGGGAAATGCGGGAATAGTGGGGACAGGGGGTGGGCAGCATATGGGATTGATGGTGGGTCACCAGTCTCATACTTAGTTATTCAGAGCTCAATCCTAACCTGGAGTAAGGCCAGCATAGTTAGGCCAGCAAAGTTTGGCCGGCACAAGGGACACCGTAAAGCGCGTTAGGACCACTCTCAGAGTCAGGGAAGATGGCGCACGTCTTGTGTGCTGGCCTCTCTGACTCAGAGAGTGGTCCACACACTTTACAGTGTCCCTTGTGCTGGCCAGACTTTGTTTTATTTACCTCATATTTACCTCAGAATTTTACCTCAGAATGCCAGATACAAGAGAGTAGCATTTGGACCACTCTCGGAGTCAGGGGGGATGGCGCACGTCTGTGTGCTGGCTTCTCTGGCTCCGAGAGTGGTCTCAAACATACCTGATGGTGTCTCTTGTGCCGGCCAAACGTTGCTGGCCTAACTCCAGGTTAGGATGGTGCTCTTATTTATTTATTGGGGTCACAACATGAAAAAGGTTGAAGACCCCTGGACCAGAGGGGCCAGTCAGTGGAAAGGGGTCTACTCACAGATCCCAGCCTCGGCGCAAGTGATGGAGCCATCCTCTGGCACCATGTGGGCATTGTAGCGCTGGCTGGCGAACACCTCCCTCATCTCGCCAGCATGCTGATGCTGTCCAGCTTTGGTCTTCAGGTAGACTCCAAAACCAATGTCGGCCCCATCAGACATGAACTGCCACCTGGAAGACCCAAGGAACATGGTGAAGGCTTGGCTGATGGTGCAAGGTTGGTAGAACAGCGGGTCAGGAGGAGGACACTCCACCCAACCAACCTTGGCAGAGGGGAGGTCCCAAGGCAGGGCTGTGTTTCCCACTTGGGAATAGCCCGTGGGACTTGCAACCCCTCCACCAAGAGCCTGGAAGGAATGACACTGCAACTAACAAGGCACGCCCAGTCATGTGTAAGTCTACGGGGCTTGCATTAGATACCTCTGGAAGCACTCAAGACAACAAGACGCCTGCATTCTGTTGCCACTCCCTGGCACCCGGCATTCTAAGGCAACCTACTTCCAGAACCAAGAGGTTGAGTATACCCATCTTGCCGTGTCGATTATAATGGACCTCTCTACCATCAGTCTGCGCCAAATCCCCTTTTCGGGGCACCTAGGCCAGAAGCCATCACCACATCATGTGGCAAGGGGTTCCACAGGTTAATCACCACATGCCGGTATCTGGCACAGGACTGGTTTTTGCCCACATCCCTAGCCTATTTTCCCTTTTTGTTTTTTTTTGTTTTGTTTTTACCTTTTCTGCTTTTAAACCAATGATTTCTCTCTGTAAAAGTGAGCTGCCTGACTCAGGAAGACAAATGCTAGGACCTCGCTGACTTTCCGCCACCACACAGACCACCCCCTTGGTCGACCTCCACAAGGTCTGGCTGTGCACACGCGGGCAACGGATCACGCAGGTGGTCCCCCCCTTTGCTCCTCCCAACAATCAGCGTGGCGGAAAACCATTGCCCTGAAGTCTCAAAGAGGCTTGCGGGGGGGCTTGGAGCCACCCTTCCCATCCCCCTTCCTCAGTGGTGTCATCTAAATGATCTAAGAACAGGTACTCACTTTTGATTGGCACATGTCGGGACCCGCCCACCGGAAGTGACATCATAAGCCGGAAGTGATGTCGTGGCAGGAAGTGACATGAAAAAGCCCTTTTTGAGGCCTCAGATGATTTTAAACTGACCCAACAGTTGCAACAGGATTCCGCAGCACCCCTAGAACATGTTCAGGAGGCCTGGCATCATGTTAAAACCCCAGAGCAGCTCATTTTTCAGTGGCAAGGAAAGGAAAGGCTCCGCTCGCTGCCTGCCTGCCTGCCTGGCTCTGAGAACATGCAGGCAACTCAAACATGCAGGAAATTCAAACGTTGGAGAGGGCGGAGTCGACGAGTGGGCGGGCGAATGGGCGGGGCCAGCCGTAATCCTAGGAACCGGTACTCGCGTACCCCCGCGTAGCCCCTGCATGACATCACTGCTTGCGGGGGGCTTGGAGCCGCTCTTCCCATCCCCCGTCCTGCTCCCCGTGTGCTCCCACCCGGACTCACCTGAGCACGCAGCCGGGAGCGAGGATCTCGTACTCCAC
Source organism: Lerista edwardsae (assembly GCA_029204185.1). Lineage (NCBI taxonomy): Eukaryota > Metazoa > Chordata > Lepidosauria > Squamata > Scincidae > Lerista > Lerista edwardsae. Next base: position 4,995 of record JAJKFI010035504.1, on the reverse strand, counting down.
CTGTTGGGAGGAGCCCCGGTTCACCACCACCGAGTGGTCATACTGCTGCTTCAGCTGGTCCCGCACGTAGTACGACTTGGGCACCTCGCCCCCGTAGTTCAGCTGCGGGCCAAAACACGGCCAGGTCAGAGCAGGCCCGTGGCTACCGGAAGACTCCCCCTTTGGGGCCGAGAGCCAGGGCGGTGCAATGGTTTGGGCGTCGGACTAAGAACCGGAAGATCCCGGTTCAAATCCCGGCTCAGCCATCAAGCTTCCCTGGGTGACCTGGGGCCGGTCCCCCTCTCTCAGCCTCACCTACCTCGCAGGGTTGTCGCGAGGACAAAAGGAGGGGAGGGACCACGGACACCGCCCTGAGCTTCTCGGCGGGAGGGTCAGTGTGAAAACTAAATAAAACCAACAAACTCTACCCCGCCCACCTCCTCCAGTTCAGGCGACCGGGTTTCCCAGTCGCCGAGTCCAAACCAGCCAGATAGCGAGTCTCCCTACCTTGCTCCTGCACTTGGGGTCCCCATCGGGGTCGGTGAGGGTCCCCCCGTATTCCACAGGGATCTCACTCGGGTCAATGTGCTTATGTAGCACTTCCTTCCAGTCCGCTAGGGGAAAGCAAGAAGGTTACCACAGCGTTAGCACCTCAAGACAGGGGTTCCTGAATGGATTCATTCATTCATTCATTCATCCAGACATCATTCATAACACAGAGACTTTATGATGCGTACGTTGTAAGGCTCAAAATGGGGGACTCAGCAGAACACATCACCCAGGCGGCAGCAGGTGTCATGTGCGTATCTGAGCACAGGAAGGACGGTTTAAGTTTCCTCCCAGCACACAGAGCAGGGCAATCTCCACACACACACCTGCTTTGCACTGGGTTTCTGGGAGACAGACTTAGAACGCAATCCTAACCTGGAGTGAGGCCGGCACAGTTAGACCAGCAAAGTTTGGCCGGCAGAAGAGACACCGTCAAGTATGTTTGGAGCACTCTCGGAGTCACAGAGGCCAGCACGTAGACGTGCGCCATCCTCCCCGACTCCAAGAGTGGTCTGAACGCCACTCCCTTGTATCTGGCATTCTGAGGTAAATTTCTGAGGTAAAATTCTGAGGTAAATATGAGGTAATTAAAGCAAAGTTTGGACAGCACAAGGGACACCATAAAGTGTGTTTAAACCACTCTCGGAGTCACAGAAGCCAGCACGTAGACGTGCGCCATCCTCCCCGACTCCGAGAGTGGTCTGAACGCCACTCCCTTGTATCTGGCATTCTGAGGTAAATTTCTGAGGTAAAATTCTGAGGTAAATATGAGGTAATTAAAGCAAAGTCTGGCCAGCACAAGGGACACCATAAAGTGTGTTTAAACCACTCTCGGAGTCACAGAAGCCAGCACGTAGACGTGCGCCATCCTCCCCGACTCCGAGAGTGGTTCAAACGTGCTTTACAGTGGCCCTTGTGCCGGCCAAACTTCGCTGGCCTAACTGTGCCAGCCTAAACCCCAGGTTAGGATTGCGCTCTCATTCTCCTCGGCAGGAGTGACTGATGGGTACAGCAACTGTGTCACCCCCCCCCCCAACAGAGCAGCAGCAAATGGAAGTCCTGGCTGAAAGCCAGCGGAACTCAATCAGGGCAAGGATCAAAATCCAGCACCTGTGTTGAGGGAGGGGTCACAAGGTTTGGGGCCTGAGACGTGGGGAAGGGCTAGGCCGCAGAGGGTCAAGAGGACAAGGGATTGTGCTGGATCCAGAAGCAAACAGAAAGCCAGTCTGGCAGGTCTTGGGCCGGCGAGATCACTGGCCTGACACTATCTTTTTAATGTTAGGGACATGGTGGTGCAGTAGGTTAAACTGCTGCTGCTGAGCTTGCTGACCGGAAGGTTGGCAGTTCGAGACTGCGCGACGGAGTGAGCTCCCGTCGCTTGTCCCAGCTCCTGCCAACCTAGCAGTTCGAAAGCACCTAAATGCAAGTAGATAAATAGGGACCACTTCGGTGGGAAGGGAACGGCGTTCCGTGCGCTACGGCGTAGAGTCACGCCGGCCACATGACCATGGAAGCTTGTCCTTGGACAAAACGCCGGCTCTACAGGCTTTGAAATGGAGATGAGCACCGCCCCCTACAGTCGGTCATGACTACACCATTCGGTTGTGGGGAAACTTTTTCCCGTTATCTTTTTACTAGGAAATCTTGGATACCAAATCAGTGGAAACCGGGGCACGCCTGTATATACGAAGAGGCACAATCAACAAACAAAATGCTCCAGAAATTCCCAATTAAACAATGCCTGCACCTTACTGATTCTGCCTGCCAAATCCCGTCCATTTTTAGCATGTTTTTAGCCCTCTTTCTGCTCGCTTGAAATGACGGGACCAGCAAAGACCGGAGCTGCTCACCTCCGAGGATGACGATTTTCTTGCGGGTGTCTTCGCTCAGGAAATGCTTCACAAGGTTGTAAGCAACAGGGAACAGCCTGGGAGCTGGCATTAGGACAGAAGAAGAATTGAAAGCGCATGGCAGCATAAGAACATAAGAACATCAGAAGAGCCCTGCTGGATCAGGCCAAAGGCCCATCTAGTCCAGCTTCCTGTATCTCACAGCGGCCCACCAGGTGCCCCAGGAAGGCAGGAGACAACAAGATGCTTGCATCCTGTTGCCACTCCCTTGCACCCAGTACTCTGAAGTAGCCTACTACTAATGTAAGGAGGCTACAACCCATCATTGCTTATAGCCCACAATGGACTTTTCTTCCAGAAATCTGTCCAATCCCCTCTTAAAGGCATTAAGACCAGATGCCATCACCACCTCCTGTGGCAAAGAGTTCCACAGATTAACTACCCGCTGGGTAAAAAAGTACTTCCTTTTATCTGTTAGCATTTTCTGTTTAACATTTTCTGTTTATCTGTTAGCATCTGTTTAGCATTTTCCTAGCCTACACTCAGCCCAGGAAAGCGTTGCTATTATTTTTATTATGATTAAGAATACTTATCTATAGGTTGAGGATCCCCTATCCAGACATCCAAAATCCAGACATTTTTGCCCAGTACTTTTTAACTTTCTGTAGTGTCAACACTGGAACACTGGTTCCCAAACTGTGGGTCTGGACCCACCAGTGAGATGCGGGCCAATTTTAGGCGAGTCGCGAAGCACCTAGAGCAGCCCTATTGAAAATATGGGGAGATGGGATGCTGGAAAGGGGGGAGGGCTGTGTGGTTGTTCGGCTTGTGTCAAGGTTGTAAATAGGCTTTTTCTTTTCTGATTCGCTTTGCAATTGGAAAATGGCTGAGAAAAAACCCAACTGATGGCTGCCTTCTCAGGAAAGCAGCAGGCTCTGGCGTCACAATGACGGCACTTCCGGCCACGACATCACTTCCGGTGGGTCCCGGACAGACTGTCGTTCTAAAAAGTGGGTCCCAGTCAGTGATGTCATGCAGGGGGAATGCGGGGGAACTCAGTTCCACTAGTTAAAATTAGGGCTGACTCCGCCCACTTCACTCTCCCCCCTCCCCCCTCCCAATTCCTCTGCAAAGAGCTTTTCTTCTTGGTTGGCCAGCACTCAGAGGGTTAAAGGGAGCGACTCCGGATTCCTAGGGGGGTGAAGGCAGTGATGTCATTCAGGGGGAACGGACCAGAACGGGCATTCCGGATCCTCACGGGCTCCGTGGCTGGTTCCGGGTTCCCGACAAGTGCCCATCAAAAGTGAGCTCCTGTTCCTAAATCATTTGAATGACACCACTGGTCCCAGTGCTAAAAGGTTTGAGAACCACTGCCCTGGAAGGTCTTGTGCTCATTCCCACACATACAGGCTGTAAGTTCTATTCTCTGATCTGTGGTGTGGACGTGTTCAGGCATTGTTGAAAAGTGTCGAAGAGGCAAGCAGGCACCCAAAGAGGTCACAATGACAAGACCAAGAGGAAGCATTTCTCATTAGATTTATGCAGTTACTCCAAAATCCAGACACTTTCCCGTCCCAAGCAGTCCAGATAAGGGATACTTGATCTGTACCGCTTTTCAACATGAGTAGTTCACAAAGCGGTTCACATGGTAAAATATATCCAATGGTTCCCTGTCCCCAAAGCGCTCACTATCTCAAATAGATGCAGTAGGGACACCAGCAATAGCCAATTGAAAGGACATTGTGCTGGGGTGAAGAGGGTCAATTACTCTCCCCCTGCTGAATATGAGAGAACACCACTTTAAAAGGGGTTCTGCTTACCTCTGACAATAAAAATCCGTTTCAGGCACTCTGGAAAGTTGTCTTCAACCATGCACATCAGCTGGAAGAGCAGAGAAACATCAGCTTAAAAGCGGCTTCAGCTATTGAACCAACCCACAGTTCAGTGAGCACATCACTGTCTATTTCTATTCCAAATCACAGCAGCACATCATTGAGGAGTGTCTCTGGCCCTCGCGCACCAGATTTGTACTTGTTTCTAAATAGACCTCCTCTCGGAACACAATTTTCAGTTTTCTATCGTGCCCGAGGTGCCCTGCCAAATGGATTTGAACAGGAAGAGAGAAGGATAAAAGGAAGTGTAGAGGAAAAGTCATTCAGGGGGAACGGACCAGAACAAGTGTTCCGGATCCTAACGGGCTCTGTGGCTGGTTCCGGGTTCCCGACAAGTGCCAATCAAAAGTGAGTTTCTGTTCCTAAATCATTTGAATGACACCACTGACTGTATCCCATCAGGCAAGCCCTAGTATCCACTGTTTTGGTATCCACAGATACCACGGATACTGGGACTTCTATTAAAAAGATAGGGGACCCTTAAGCAAATCTCTTTTTTTAAGCCTTCTCGCAGCGAAATCACTGGTTTTATTTATTTATTTAACATACCGCTCTTCTAAAATTCAAAGCAGTTTACAATATTAAAAAAACCCTTTAAAATAACGTCATAGAATTTGCGTTAGTTAAACAAATTAAAAACCATTAAAAGATCCACAAGAACCACCATAAAAGAGCAGCCCCCCAAATAAAAACAGCAAAAAGTTAATAATGATTTAAAAGGGGTC